>NNCF01126268.1:1262660-1288427 GCA_002313205.1 Laupala kohalensis
CACTTTCGATTCCCAATCGCCGCTACTGTTTAGGATGGCCCATCTGTGTGTTGAGGCACTGAAGAAATTGTAATGTTCCTGCAGCAATCCAAAAACTGAAACAGCCTCTGTACGTGATTCTGCTGCTCATTAAATTGAGAGAATGCTCTGAACATGGCACATACTCCGTCAGAGAACTAAGTTCCTTGATAGGAGCCTGAACATCAGTATACACGCCAGACATATTCGTAGCGTTGTCTTATGGCAGATAAAGTTAAAAACACAATTTAAAAAGAAGTTAATGAAGCTAAATACTTTGGTATAGTATTAGATTCCTCACCAGACACCACTCACCAACCTGTCCTCTGCAATTAGAAATGTCCAAATTAAATTTCTTAAAGATTCACAAAGACTGTGTTAAAAGTTTCTTCAGCTTTATGTCTAACATTTGGCATACAACAAATAAACCTTTCAATCGGCACTCTGTCATTGGCAATATATCGAAGTACAAAAGTGAGGAATCTAATACTATACCAAAGTATTTAGCTTCATTAACTTCTTTTTAAATTGTTTTTAACTTTATCTGCCATAAGAGCAATAAGTTCTTCATATGTTATTTAGAAATATAAGATGCGCTTCCGGATCCTTTCTTACCGTTGTCTTAAGTGTTCTGCCCTAAAAGGGTTGAATTCGGCCAGAAATTGCAGCAGTCCGAGGAAATTTCCACTATCAAGTCTATCTACGTGTTCATGTGTTCCACGTAATGTGTTCATGTGTTCCCCTTGAACAGTTAAATTTTAACTGCCGCCGCTACTCTCTTGAGTACCTCCCTCCAATAATGAACTTCTTGTTCGAGCGCCTCACTAAGTTAATCGTCAACACGACCTTTTATACCATCCCTAAGTTTTAATTTACCTAAGTTATTTTTATGATTAAAATAGTTTTCATGTTCTAATACTCGTTGATTAGCATTTTTCCAGTCATTGAATCCGGTTGAAAAACCGCCCCTCATGTCAGACTGTTAAAATAGCATACATGGAACACAAAAAAAAACGAAACCTTTTGATGGTGAATAAACCAGTCTTGCTCTATTTTTCGTTTCACCATTTTGAAGGTTTTTGAAAAACAAGCTCTTGGACAGATAACGAACTTTTCTGAATATAGTCTTTTAGACTGATAAAAGTCTAAATAGTTATTTTGAATCACCTCTTTAGTGTACACTTAATCTTGTAGTTGTTCATGTACAGTCCATAAAACCGGGTCCGAACTGAAAAAATCGTTAATTCTGCCACTTTCTAAATCTTACGTCCTCTCAGTGTTGATTTTGCAAACAGCCTGTGCCGGATCGGTTTTACAAGCAACTTCCTCGATTTCAAGTGACACTGACAGAAGAAGAAGACGGTAAATTTTCACTGTTGATTATATTGTCATTCACAATTCCACACTCATCAGTGCGTGAAAAAAAGTACGTTATTTTAGGAATCTGCTTTGTAAGTTTTTCATTTCTTTCATCCTTTTCTTCACGCTTTTTTATAAACTCTGCGCCTCTAGCTTTTAGTTTATGGCTCACTGTAATCACAGACACTACAATTTAAAAACACGATGATAATTATTTTAACGAACTCACTCCGCACAAGAAAAGAGTTATATGATCAATCTTAGAGCGGACTTTCGGACCGTCTGTCGAACAGAGCACTCACTGATTAATAGAGACTGATTGTTTACATTTCATTCACGATATACGATCCGAAACAATAGAGAAACATGAGAAACACATGAATGTTTATCGGAAATACACATCTGATTTCTTAGAACATATGAAAATTTCCGAGAAATCTATTTCGTTTATAGACATTTACTTGGTACACTATAAATAATACGAAATAACTTTTTATTTACTATAAATGCATTAAAATAACTTTTTATTTATTTTATTTCCATTATAAATTTTCACCCGTGCCCATTTCTTCGTATTGGAAATGGGAGAATATAATAGACAATAAATACGTTAAAGTATTCTTTATTAACTGAACCCAAGGAAGGACACGTCTGTACTCTACGACCTACGACAACTAGCAAGAGACTAACTTTTCGTATAAGGCGACGTATTAACGTACCACAGCTTGAACATTTTCATTAATAACATGGACATACGCATATATCGACAAAAACCTGCTTGAGATCTTCCGCTACGACATAAGGCACCGGGCCCTCGTCTTGGCCTCATGCGGAGAGTATCCACGAATACTCGCGGTTACTAGAATCTGGCAATACTCATGTCGATGACATTCATGAGAAACACATAAGGGTGAAAACTCCAAGTTGCGTTGAATTAAATGACGTATATTTGTTGAGAGATTTTTGACAGAGAAAGAAACTAAATATATTCAGAAATAACAGATCTAACGTCCAACACTTCGGTATGAAAAATAATTGTGCACAACACTTTTTAATATTTTTTCTTTTCTCATGTGCATGAAAAAAATGTATTAAAAATATTTGTGCAAAATCTTTTATGTACGCAAACCTCCATGTTTCTCTGTTTTACATAATTATATTTCTTGCATTGTTAGAAAAAAATTGACAATATTATGCGTAAAAACTTTATACCTCCGAAATGTATTTACAAAAATCATAATAAGTGCGGAGATAAAACCCCATACTTTATCATTCTTCAGCAACATTATCAATTATGGATAAACAAAATCTAAAAGTTACCAGGTTCATGAAGAAAGGCATGTGAGGCATTAGATAAAAATAAATCGTGTTTATTATTTGCAATTGTTTATAAAACAAAATAATTCTTTAATATTTATATGCGGTTACAAACATTTGGGACATGATGGTTGACGAACATATAAAAATAATAGAAACCTTTACTAATACTTTTTCGACTTCTATATAGATATCCGCGATATTTGAAATGTAACAACTTTTTTATAAAAACGAACAAAGATTTTAATAAATCTTACATTTTTTATTCAAATGCCATTTTTCTATTTAATTATGTATTAAAATCCCATTTTTGACTCTTTAAAACAGCGAAAATAAGAAAAAAGACGTGTTTTTAATAAATATTATAATACCGTTTGTTAAGAGGCCAAATATATGTCCTTAAAAATACGCTATTACTCTCGTTTTGCCTGATATTCCAATATTAAATATTTCCAGTTCAATATCCTTATCTTTATCATTTTCGAGCATGTATAAAGTTCACTCTGATGGGATAAGCGGTGGAATGTGTTAAAGAAATTTTCGAACAAAACGTATGTGGGGGAGAAGAATTTCATCGAAAGTATATTGTCGAGTAGAGTTTTCCTGCCCAATGAGCGAGAAATTAATTAACTATCAATTAATTAGCATGAAAGTAACTATCTACTATTTCATAACTGCTCCGTCAAAACGAAACATACTCTACTCATATTTATGTCCAGTGCAGACCATCAAAAAATTAACGGAAATAGTTTTAGTTCCAAAATATATTATATTTTAAATGCGTATCTTCCTATTCTTCTTCTTATGATTGTGTAGGTTTGTAGTACTCAAAAAAATGAATATTTTTTTCTTAATATTAGACCGTATTCTGGAATCGACTATTCCTCCAATAATAAAATTGACAGACATTAGTATGAATATATCACTCTTAATGACGTATCCAGGGAGAATTTTAAAAGCGTAGTACATTTACATGTTTCAGTCAATGTTATATTTTTGCGACTTTAAACATTCAAAATAAATCATCAAAAACAAAAAGTAAATCTGAATTATTTTCTTCATTGAATGACTATTAATAGTTAAATTTAAGGGATATGTCCCAGAAATCTCAAACGCGTCTGAGTTATTATTGTTTAGAACAAAATTAGTCAGGTAATATCTTCCTCAAATAGAGTCGAGTATCTTCTTGGTGTAGTTTTTGAAAACTGTAATCTTGGAGAGGAGAAGGTGAAAGATGAAACAATAGGATTGTCAACACATCTTTTAAAGATTGTTTGACATTTCCTTCAAATTCAGTTACATAGAAAAGATACACAAATTTTCTAGGACATTTTACGTATTAATTTTGATGACGATGATAGTTTTCTGATTAATAAACAATATTCGAAGAAAATTGTACGTGAGTTACGTAATGCTCCATTGTGTCTTATATTCTATTCATATCTGATATGATGTCCTTTTCACACTGTTAATGTTAAATATGAAACAAAGTTTCCAAGTACCAAGAAGAGCAAATATGATTGGCCTAAGAAGAAAAACCGCTAAACGATTTGCAGTTTCTTGTATGTTCCGCATTTTGTCAGTTACCTCGGCTTCTCGATAATTTATCACATAGCGATAACACCCACTCATAAGGTGCTAGAACGATTTCAGTCGCAATTATTGCTCCTTTACATCCTAGCGGTTTAAGTTGTGTGGGAAGAGGGCTATTTCATCCTATTGCGAGATGATTAACAGCAACCTCCCACGATAAATTCCAACTGTGACCATTCAGATCGGATTGGTTGGCTGCTTGCGCATTCATGTCGAGGACAATGGCTCCTTGATTTATAAACCATTACGCTTGTATTAGTATTGCTAACAAGCATCATAGCTAGTGCCAGCCACGAGGTCCGACGATAATTATTCAGTATTAACTTAAGTGAGTGAGAGTGAGGCTATAAAGTATATCTTCTGACAGAGAATTGATCTGGCGTGGGAAGGACATGACCCAAGCATGACACAACGAACCACGGGATCTGTATTAAATGCGAGGTTTGAATTCAAGAACATGTTCAAAGGAGGGCAAATGTCACTCAAGTACTTTCATGTATTGTGGTATGTAGCTATAAAATATTACGGACATTTTAAATCTTAATCGCGATGACATTATTCATTAATATTCGTACTCGTGTTACATCGTTTCTCAGATTCTTTGTGGTATTATTTCTTTCTTTCGGTCATCTGTATAGCTTTAGTTTGTACATATTAAATAAATTCTTAAATTATGTGAAGTGGTATTCATCTGTTAATCCTTACACTTTCATCTAATACAACTTTTTTTATATACTTTTTACGGATGTAAGCGTTTTTAATGACATTTTGAAGTAATGACTGTGCAAATAATAATACAATAATTTTTGTATTATTATTGTTGTTATTGTATTATTAGGAAATAATAAATGCGTGGCATTAATAACAATAGTAACAAGAACAATGCAATAAAAACAAGCAAAGTGGGATGCAAAAACAATGAAATTCTTGGGGAAGCATTTTAAAGTCACATACTGACTTTAAAACTACAGAAACGAAGTAAATTACTATATTGTGCTTCCAGTTTGAACTTGAATGTTGAAATGAAATTGTTTGATAAATTTTTTCACCATGTAGAATTTTACAAAGCACTTGATTCTTGACCATACCCAATCATTCCTTGTATTGATGTATAGGTTTTTTTTCTTGATCTCTTTATTTTCAGCGTCAAGTTTCATCCGCAAAAAGTAGGTTCTCGTGGACCTGTATCCGAAAAAATTATATCCATATTTTCTTTTGAGAGATAATTATAATTTCTTTTACTCCATTTGAGACAAATATTTGAATTTAAAAAATTTATCTTAAGTAAGCCAAAGAGAGGCAGCAATATTCAGCGTCTTTTTTGTAATATTTTAAGATACAAAAATATTTTCCCTACTTTTTGAAACATTAAAAAAATAGAATAGGAGTAATGCTTTCGGAATTAGCTGGTAAATATTAAGTTTGATACAGTACAGTAATTAAATGTGAATTTTATGGAATCATAAAAAGAGTAGTTGCGTAACTTTTCACAACACACAAAAGATTAACTGTTCTACGTTATATTCCGTCTCTTAAAGGTGATTTAATTAAAATCATTACACTAGTATATTCCATTACTCACACAGAACAAACGTTTCCATTCAAACCTTCGCAAGAAATTCTCGCAGAAAGTTTGCGAAGATATAAAATTTAATCATAAGAGCTGGATTACAAACAATACCCTATTTTATCTGAGAGGTCATGAAGAGGTAAGACGCATCTCCGCCAAGCGCCGGCGCAGCCTCTCCCGTCCGGCACCTGCCCCGTGTCAAGGCTATCAGGGGGCGGCATCCAGCTCCGACCCCGAGACTCCAGGAACCGGTATGCTCATCCGTGGAACTCAACGGGGTGCGTTCACATACAACGGACGAGACTGTGCTCATTAAGCTATGAGATGCACGGTGCACGGTGTGTTCTTCGCATGTATATCCTATGAAACAGTTCTCCACCGCCCTTCTCATCATTGTCAATGCCTTGTATTGAGAAATGATAATTCAAGAGTAATTTCAATACCTATCAGAAACTACTCCAAAAATTATCACTATAATAATGGAATATCTAGCCACTCGACATACAGTTAACTCAATGTTCCTTGTGTAACAAAACAAGGTACTATTTAGTTTCAACAAGAATAACTATTTTTCAGAAATAGAGAATGAATTAAAGCAAGAAAAAACGAGTATTAATAATCAGACCGAAAATATAACAAACTAAACAATTATTCATATAATTGCCACTTATCCCTATAATTAAATTATATAATGTGTATTATATGATTAATATTTAATGTATATTTTCTCTACTTTTAATTTGTTGTCATTTTTATAAATTGCCTTCGTTATAACTGTCTGAACTACTAAGCAATTTCTAATTTGTTTGATTTGACAAGTTAAAAATAATATCAATCATATATTAAACAATCTTCCTTTGTCTTCTTCCATCTATTTTGTACTTGATAGACTATGAATGGTGATACACGACAGCGGTGGCCCAGTGGAAGTGTCTTCGCTGAGAGATAGAGCGCGGGTTCAAACCCTGCTCGGCGAACTAGGTGAGGGAAACTCCTAGATGAGGTTTTCAGACAAACCAGAGCTTACAGAATATGTCGGTTCTGTACCATAAGTTCTCTGACAACTCAACATCTCTCCTTCCCAAAATCCTCCAAGTCAAGGTTAGGTGGAACAGGGGTTCACCTGGCCCGAACCTCGCCAAGACGACTTGGATACATCATGAGAATTTATTTATTTATTACATGTTGGTCAGCTTTTTTATCTTTCTCGATCACCTACCACTTATTATATCTACTGAGGTCAACTATACAACTATTATAACTACCGAGGTCAACTATACAACTATTATAACTACCGAGGTCAACTATACAACTATTATAACTACCGAGGTCAACTAACAGGTACCTATAACTGCTGGGGTCAACTTGATGTACATGAGCATGAAAGTATTAAGCACCATGTATTACAAAAAGAGAGAATGTCCTTGTCCACTGAAGATAATTATAAACCGTGTAAACAGTTGTATGCAAATATGAATAATAAGTGATGCGATTAAATAAAGACAGATGAAGACTGGATTGATGAGATTCAATACTTACTTAAAAATAAAATTCTGTATTTCATGTTTTAAAGGAAAACTCTGATTATCAAAACTTTGTGTTTAAATGTTTGCTGTAATTGGAAATGGAAAAACTTCACTTATGACTTGGAGTGACTGTGTTAAGTACAAAGCTATCTATGATCAAGAAATCTATAATCACTAAATGAAGAATATTTGCTGCAGAACTTTTCCCTTTGTAACATAACTGTAAAATTGAAAACATTAAACTGGAGAATTAGATGCTGTTTTTTAACCCATGAATTAAGTGAAAGAACGAAGTTCGTATTCAAAAATTACAATTTCACATTCTACTAAAATATATATTTATATAAAAATCAGGTCGTGAGCTGTAATTTATTTATTTCCCATTCCATATGTTAGAAAAATATCAGTCCAGTGTTGTCCAACTACATATCGCGACACTTCCTCCAAACCACACAACGTAGTGTGCGCTCGTGGGAGACTTGCATAATGGATGATACAGCTTGTTTGTTCGCGTGGCTACCACGTCTTGGTCACCACCAAGAGCGTAGGCAGTAATCAGCTTAAGGAAAAGAGTAACATTATTTTCGCTGAGGACGTATGCCGAGAATTTTGGCCAGGTGTATCATCAAGAGAGACGAAGTATGCGGATGCTGAATAAAGAAAAGTGAGTGTTTGAGTTGGGAGATGCTTACGGCTCCTGGAGTGTAGGTGAACCCCTTCACCGGGTGCTCTTTGACCTGTTCGTGAATATTTGTCGCCGTGTTGGCAATTTTGTTTTTCATCCGCGCGTTTTTATTTCCATACATTTCACAACCACGCGCCTCTTGTGATCTGTGGGTTTACATTCGTGGAAAATATGAAATGTAATTAACTGGTTGTAGTTCCAGATATGTGAGTTTAATTTATGAGCTATTTGAATCATCTTGTGAAAAATAGCTCGTTTCCACTTTTCTTATCTTCTTGAGAGTGGAAGTTCATTTTTAGAATTCCGAGAATTACAAGTCCGCTTTTATCCATTACTCTCCATTCAGAGAGTTCGCGTTAAGTAGATCCCAAAGTCGGAGTTCATTACATACCACAGACCACAGTCGACGACGGCACAAAACTCACAAAACCCACCTCTCCCTTCTGTAGCTTCTTTTTCCCGCGACTACTTAGACCGTCTCCTGCGTGAAATAGCTCACAATCCACCGCCAACTAACCAACCAACCGATCTTTTCCCTTTCGCGGAATGAATTCCTTTGCTTCGCTTTTCTCCGCTGCCAGCTCACAATTAGATCCCCAATCGTCCATATTCATCGCTCTATAAGGTCCGAGGGGGAGCGACGCGGTGGTGACCATCTTGTCCGGCGACGACGGCGCGACGCAACTCAAAATTCGACACATTACGCTCGCCAAGCGCCCAAAAACTGTCGCACACCCACCGCCCGCCACCTTAAAAAGCATAACCCAAGATTTACGCCGCGCTTCTCCTGGTTTGGGAACCACAAAAATTAACGGCGCCTTGTGCGATCCTTCTTCGACCGAGAACCCACGTCACGCGACCCATAGTAATCGAAGGCGGTTCCAATTATCAAAAGTAGTACAACCGACATTAATCAATTAAAAAGCGATTTTATGTGAAAAACTTAGCACTGGGGGAAGAGGCTCAATGAATCAGGTAGAGATTTGTAGCGGGGCGGCGAAGGCGGCAGACGCAAAAGAAGTGCAAACGCGGGCGCGGCGTGCCCCGAGTGACGTTGACGGATGGCGTCAGTCAGGAACAAAGCGGAGGGGTAATCGCTGGTTGAAGGGCGTTTGCGACGAAGCCGCTCGCTACCTCGCTCACGCGCGACAACTGCGCGGCGCGACGCGCGGCGCTCTGCAGTGCGGCGCGGAAGACAATGATTGCGAGAAAACCCATCTCTGGGGATGTTGATTCTTTCTGTTCAGAATATTGCTAAATTGAGATATTTCAATGGACGGTTCTCAAAGAGTAAATAGTCCCTTGATCATTTTTACTTTCCAATTACTCAGAATGTATAAGGGAAAACATTGCAATCAGTCAAAAAAATCGAGGTATCTTCGGATCTTTATGAATTGCCACTAGAAGACTCTATTTTCAAATTTTGGCGATGATGTCCAATGTCGTACCGTCTTTGAGATACTTCGAAAAAAATCTTTGAAGCGCCTTGTTCAGATAAGCCAATAAGTCAATTGCAAGGAGTCCAAGGAGGAAGATAATATTTCAGGATAACCCTTTTTATGTGTGCAGATGTTAGGGCAACACTTGGTAAAGTTAGGAAATATTTATTTTTAAACTGATTGAAATTTTTAATTTGTCGTTGTGTTTGTTAATTTTAATATGTTTATGTTTCTTATCTATAAAATATATCATATTTTTACTACAGTGTAGACTTCTTACTACTTTTTCGTTGCTTGAGCTTTTTTGTAAATTTGAGTGAGACACACCAGGTTTTTTATACCACTAGGTGCACTGTTTCAAGGTATGATCAAAATAAAAAATAACACTGAAAACTCGCCATTACTTTGGAAGAAATAATCTAATCAAGGTAACAAAAAAAACTCGTCAACTCGACTCTGATAATTCTGAATACTCTAAGTTCACTGCAGTCTAATGTTTATTAACATTAATTTATAATATGTTGTTAATGCCTAATTATGTTATTTGGATAATTTTAATAAACAAAATATTGAAAATAATAATGACGAAGGGTGGATGCAGTTAAGTGTGATGGTATGCTACAATTGTATACCTGAAGCAATCGGTGGAAAAATAATTGTGATACATTGTGAAATTTGCACTTTTAAAAATATTATGAGAATTATCAGATATCTTTTGATACCTTTTGATCAAAGGTTGATGATCTTTTTACGTCTTTCAACTTTGCTTCGATTCATCATCCCAGTCGGAGATATTTCCTCCAGGTCCGAGATTTTCTCAACCCTGTACGGATCTCTTCTCTTTTTTTCCTTCGGTCAGAGGTGTTTTTAGCGGCAGTAACTAAAATAACTGTTTTTATTATTAACCTCGAATTATGAGTGAGATTAACAATAATCAATTAATATTTTTTATTATTAATAATTCATAACATTCTGTACTCGTTACATAACAGTAGTTTTGAAATTATTGGAAATAATCGTGCTGTAGACATACATTTTTGTTTTGACCAAGTATTGAAACAACTAAAGTTTGTCACCAAAATGTTTAGAAAATGATTCACATTTACGGAAAAACGTTCATTTCGTCATTAAATTTTCAATTATATTCATAAAAGTTTTCATATCGCTCAACTATGCATCTTTCTCCTCGTCGGCCCTCTCCATGGAATAGTTCGTTTGGAGGGTCATTCAGTTTGTGATGTACTTTGGAAACATTATTATGTGGGTCAGATTCAGATCATTGACATAAGTTAATGAAGTCTGTAGTAGTTTTGTATGGAATAATTATGTGTTAAATCATGCCTCTGAACAAAACAAGTTACTATTTTCATTTTTCCTAAGTTCATTTTCAAGTGAGTTTTCAAACACTTGAGATAACAATATATTTTCTCACACAAAAATAAGCATTCTGAGTTATGAAACGCTGAAATATTTTAAAAAAATTAGCACCTATTTTGACCACTACTGTTCCTGAAATTTACATAAAGTTTGTTTCACATTGTGATAGTGACTGCAGGTCAATCAAAGAAGGTTTAGAATATTTAGTTTTAAAAGAATGTTTTTGAGAACGTATATATTGAAAGAAACCAAAAAGAGCTTGTGATGAATGAATGTTGAAATAATAATTATGAAGTTAATGAGTATAGTTAGAAACACTGGATACGACTTTCAAATATAAACCGAAGTGTTGAACATCATCAGAGTATCAAGGATGATATGATTTATTTTCAGGGTACATTCATGATAAAATGTGCCTAGAATAAATTTCAAAACAGACAAGAGTAGTTGCAATTACCTGTTGGTAACCATTACAAGTTATATTATGAATATTCCGTTCCTATTTATAAACAAATAACAATATATCCGGGAGAATAATACGCTGAACTAAGATATTGTAGCCCCGAGGTACCGAAGACTACTATATGTTGCTATCTCCAATTCTTATAATATAATTATTATATTACTGTTTATTCGTATTCAGCTTTATAAGTAGGTATGGGCATTATAATGGCGAAACGTGTTTTCTCGAGACTGTGTGGGACAATCTGAATAGTTTGGAATGCGTGTTTGGCATGGAAAACTACAAAAAAGTAGTGAACTGGAAACATTTGAAGCATCGTAAAAATTTACTAAATTTATGTGCAACTATGTGCGTTTAACTAAATAAAAAATGTATTCTCGATAATAAGTCACATATCCGAAGGTAATTGTACCACAAACAAATAATTCCTCCTTTATTACATCAAAAAGAAAAAGGGATTGAAGATATTTCTGAACTATACGTTCCAACACTACCAAACCTACAATAATGAATACTATATTCACTAGATATCAATTGGGATTTAAGAAAGCATATACGTGGAAAAATTCCAAAATCACACCGGCAAAGTTAGTAACTGAGTACTTAGAAAGTGTAAAATATAATAAAATTATTTATAATAGTGAGTACAATTACGAAAATAAAAGATCCAAGTATGAGTAACATGTCACCTTCATCAGAGAATGTCTAAAATGGAATAAACTATACTGGATGTGTTTTCATCACTTCAATACCTTACAATTAATAGGTTCAAAGGGAACTTCAATCACTAATGATCCCCAGGATATTTTGCTTTTTTCTCAGGTATGTCTTTCACGACTTACATCACTAAAATGTATTTAATAAATCAGAATATTAATAAAAAATTGTGATGAGGACGTATCAATATTAATGAGACCTCTGCTTGCATGTTTCCATGAGTTTTAAAATCAATTATCCATGTTACGATCAAGATGAGATGTAGTTTTCGAGACTTATCGTCTTTCGTCGTCTTCTTAAGTACGTCTCTCTTCTACTTCAACAACTTATTCTATCCTCTTCAGGGTATTTATTCTCCCACAAAGAAGATTCCGTAATTGAAATTTACGTCCTCTCTTTTATTCTTTCTCGTCTCCATTTATCTTTTTGGCATCTGCCCATCCAACAGATTTATTTTACCTAGTCGTTCCTTAATTTATCCCCTATATTTGAGTCATGTATCCGTTTCTTTTCTCTTCGTCATGTCAATGGGTTTACTTTTTCTCTCATTCCTCCCTCTTTTTCGTTAGTTCAACGCTTCGTACGAATTTTGGTCAGAAACATGTTTACTTTTTGTTATTATTTCTAGTAAGATCATCGTATTTAAATAAATCTCCACCCTGATATTTCCAAACACGCGTTGTAAAGATGTCCACAACCCTTACGAGTGATGTGTTAATAACGTTATATTTTAAATGACTGGAACTATTACTTGATACTGTGTTAATAAATGTGTTAATTAATAAAATCGTTTAAAGTATTTAACACAACACAAAAATAAAAACCAGTGATAAATCCGTTAAATTACTGCTCTGAAACTTAATGCAATCTACATGCCAAAATATGTTGCGGCAAGTATGAAAACTACAATATATTTTTAATATGCTCTTTTCTGGAGAATTTATTTTTCATTCTATTTTTTCATGTTAGGAGCATTTCAATGATCTTCAAAATATATTTCGCTCGCATTTCAATATAATATTTGATTACTTTTCTTCTTATGACTATGACAATGATTCTCATGATTCGTAAATGCTTCATTCCTTTATATGTTTCCATAAAACAATTTTGTATGTTGAATCCAATTTTTTTTGTATCGTAACACAGTTTTTATCTCGAGAGTATTTTGGTTACCCTTCTCTAATAAAATTAGGGAACGTTGATCTCTGCCTAGAAAAAGTATACGCTGTACACAACTTGGTAGTCGATTTTCTTGTGTGTTTTGCTTTGAAAAAGAATACCCTCATTAAACAGTGGTATTAGACCTCCATATTTATTACCCTCCACATTGTAGAATTTAATACACATGTACGCACGTTGCTAAATAGTGAAGTACGTTTTCTTATTGATGGGGTGTTCGCGTCCCACACAAAGATCGGAAACACCCAGAAAAACTGGTAGTCCGTCCCGCGAACAGACATGTGAGAGTGCTTTCCCTCGACTGTGCGCGAAATTCGATATCTATCGATATAACGGCACTCGTTCTCGAGACATTATGTCGACCGGTTGTCGGGTAGCAGCGCGCGCCGGGGGCGATACTGATCACGGACAAACGAGCGACAGTGGCTGCGACAGTGGCGCCGTCGACGGCGGTGGTGGGAAAGTCCGGAGGGGCAGAGTCCGCGCGCCGGCCACGTTTGTTCGCAGATAACCCAACTAAATATTACGCGGCGAGAACGTAATTCTTGGCGAGACGTGCCCCCGAAGCTATGGTGGGTCTGCTGTAGCCTCCACCGCCAGCATCGGTGCGTTCACCGCCCCCGCCGCCTCCGGTAGCTTGCTCGCGTGAACAGACAAGACGTCAAGCGCTTTCATCGATTGGGATCCATCGTGATAAATACTCGAGCGGGCATTCGTTGGCGAGTGCTTATGTTAGGATTGGTTGTGCCCTGTTGGAGAGATAGGGGAGTTTCATCTGACAAAGCAGTTTGTTCCTTCGACACAAGCTTTATGTTTGTTATATGAAGTTATCGACGCGTGAACATGTGGATAAGGAACGTAATTAACACTCCAACGAGTTTTCTTTTTGCCGTAGACCATCACAATTTTTTTACAGTACCGTGTCTCGAGAAAATCGCAGGGTTCTGACGACACTACAAATGAAATCAATACATATGTATTTAGCATTACACGTAAGCAATTTGTAACAGGGAACTTCCAAACAACGTCCATTTTTAGAAAGTGATAACATATGCATTGACTGAGAAATTAATCTTCCAAAATCACAATGTGATTACCGCACTTGATAGGATATCTCAATCACTTCTTCTTTCTCCCAATAACCGAACAATAACAAAATGTGTTAAAGGTGTGGTAGAAAGGGGATTTTTTTACTGCGTCGAATTTTGCATAACAAAAATTCAGTATAGTAAAATATTACCTCTGTTCAAATATATAGTAAATATTAAGTAAACACAGGGGAAAAAGAAAATCTGTATGCAAAAATGACACGGTTTTCTCGTTTTAAACTGTTTCCTATTTCATTTTATAGAACTAATAAGTTTAAAACAACATCTTTCCGACCAATTTTTTAAAACTAATTTAATTCATAACAAAACGTGAATATTATTTATGATTATATTTATTGTTATTTCTCTCTCCTGTAGTGATGTCTATTGAAGACTACTCGTGCATAATATAGTAAAATGCTTAATTCCTGTTTGTAGAGTACAAGAATTTGTATTTGAGCGTGTTAGTTAAATATTTGTTTTCATATGTAACACTCTTCACACATGTACTTCCTTAAGCATGACACGTAAATAAAAAAAATACAAAAAGCGTTCATATTTTCGTCATTATTTTCCTTGATGTAGAATGTGAATTGTTATTGTGCCTATCATCGAGCTTGTAGAGTCGCCATTTTACCCTTTAAAAACGCATATTTTTCATCACATCACGGGGAGAGGAAAATAGTCACAACGATGCGAGAAAAGTCTTCAAACTTTGCCCTACTATAAATTCCTCCAAAACTACACTTACACGTGTCAACAAAACAACATGCATTATGATGAATTTTTGAATGGATTTGAATCATCAAAACTAGAGAAATTGGGTGCACTTCCTCGTTTCATAAAGAGCTCTCATTATTATATCATTATTATTATTATTATTATTTGTGGGGCTTTAGGGCTCGTCAACAACAAGGTCATTAGAGCCCTTCCTCTCATTATACTTTACTGATCCGGTCTTCATTTTAAATAAGTAATGTCATTAAACAGAAGAAACTTTTAACGTTGATTCAAATTTTTTTAACCTCAATATGCATTCTTTTATTTATATATATATATATATATATATATATATATATATATATATATATATATATATATATATATATATATATATAGAAACATTGCTCTATTTTGAACATTTGAAATGCTTGTACGTTAAAGGGTGATTCTGAACCAAATGGCTCTTACTTCTTCTCGGAATGAGATAGAGTTCTCATCATGGATTTAATCTCCTGTTTCGATACATTGTTCTAATCATAATTCTATATTTGATTTATTCTACTATGACGGGACTTAATAAAAATCCTATACATCGTATAATGAACTTGATTGGTTTTATCGATCATCCACTTATGAATGTAAAGTTGTTGGAAAATTAGAAATCCATTCCAATTCCCTATTGCGTCTTCGATATTAAAGCCATCTAAAAAGGTAGAGAGGTGGATTTTTCGATAACTACATTGGACTTGGATGCATAGCACTCAGGCACGAGAGCAAAAGAAATACTTCAAAGGTTTCGTTTAGAAAATTGAATATGTTCTTTAAATACAACTTCAGTTAATATTTTACGAATATAAATATTTTGTCTCGAACTTAAAATAAAATATGTTTGCGCTTCTCAATTTACATTTATATTTTTTATCACTGTTTATGAGCATTTATACAATTTTTATGTTCGTATTCGAGTATTATTGTTTGATGTCTGTTTATTATGGCAGCATTTTTTCGTTATTTCGTAATAATGTACTTATTAATACTTCATCAATTACAGGGAACATTGCCCAATTACGTTGGAAATAGTATTAATTGATTTCTTTCGCGTGGATTATTTGAAGGATTCTGTCACACATTCTATTGTGAAGTGCGTTGATATATTTTAAAAATACGCCTCGTGTCTTGTTGTGTTCATTATTAGCAACAGTTAGTGCATTAAATGTCCCTTAAAAGAATCGATCCATCTTTCGATTCATGACACTTCTCTGTATCATAATATCGATTCTCGATATTTTTAGCTATGAAACTCGATTCATTCCCGATACAAAACAAAAATATAAAAATAATTAATACTCAAGTTTTTCTCAATTACATTACTAATCAATTTACATTTTGTGTAAAACTCTATTTAAATTAAATCACTGCCGGTTTAGGAAAGTAAACCTTTGAAGTGTACCGTGAGATTTTCGTTCTAAGTAGCTCCTGAAGATGTTGGTTGCAAATGCCAACGAAACGTTGAGTTTTAACCAAATGACGACGTGGCTTAATAACCCGAAATAATTTTTAATGTTGATCACGTTAACCGTGAATGCCTGCATCATTTTAACGTGATTGGAGTGTATTTCTTGATATTGGTAGGCTTATTTCTTCTTTACTACTACGCAATCAGAATTTGTAGTATAGATAATAAACATATAATCGAAGGTTAAAATCGATTTGGGTTAAAGAGGACATAGTAAACAATGATAATACCCTACATCTTCGCTCTTATATTTTAATTTTGGATTTGAATCAATGATTGAAAATAATGGCATTGCAAGTCGTACACAAACAATGAATTTGACGTGCCACAGTTCCAAAAAATATTAGAAAAAAACAAATTGATAGACAGTGTAAATGTATGCTCTTTATAAAACAATGGAATTGTTTTTGAAGAATAAGTACAGAGATAAACTTGTTCTAAGGATTCGAAATCGAAAACTAGGTAAATAGAATCAAGATCGAATTTGCAATCGAATTTGGGAATAGGTATAACACTTGTTTTTCACACGATTTTAAAATTTTTATATAGTTTAAATCATACATTACCATATTTCATTAAAACTGCTGTCATATTTGCTTAGGTCTAAATTTAGATTGGAAAGTTTAAAAATGTCACATGTACAGTATCCTATCATTTCACGTCTATTTAGTTTCTGCAGATCACTCTGACCATCGCCACCCCCATACTCTCCCTGGAGATCTAGATACGAACGCAGAGACATCAAATATAGACTCGATTAAGGCTGGAGTACCTCGCCCAGGGTTCCTCTCCGGCACCCGATACACACACAATATGCTGCGATTACATCAAATGGGCCAAGTCCATTCTAAGCGCCTGCGGCCACCATAAGTCTCCGTAATACCCGCGTGGAACAGCTCACCGTCGTGCTAGGACAGACTATCTCAGGCCGTTAGGATGCTGATAGTATTTGCATATCCTTTTAGAGGAGTCGGATAAAAATCTTGAACAATTCTGGTCATTAGTTAAAGGCGACAGCTGGATGGGGCGATTTGTTGCGCAGGAAAGTAGTTGGCAGGCCAGTAAGAGCTTTGTGGGCAGTGACAGCAGGAGGAACAAAGGAGAGGAGAAGAAGGTGACACCTCAGAGATGAACGCAATGTTCAGGTGAAAGTATGAAACTACTTCTTCTATTATTGAATTTTAATTGATTAATTTAAAGACTTGGAAAAATTACTCTAATTTTCTCAGCACTTTATTTCTCATATTATTCATTCCATACAAATAATATATTTCGATTTTAAATTCAATACAACGTTTAAAAAATATTCTCATTTGAATAGCATTAGTTTTAAATATAAAGATTTTAAACTCAAGTTCTGTATAGGTTTATAATCCGAATACGATATTGACAGTTTAACAGATTAAGTTCAGGACTATACATTAAATAATACTGAGTCAGAATAAGGCGCGACTACAGTATGATTGAATTATTTTGTATACTTTTTTACAAAATAGTTTTCAAGAGCATGTAATGACATACATTGAAACGTTACATTATGAGGTACTTAGTAACTGTACAGCCAAAGTATTGCAAGTTAAAGGTGAATGACATAAATTTATTAGCTATAAACAATTCGTATAAATCAGGGAGGCAGACAAATAGAAAATAAACTCTCTAACAACTAAATTAAACTATATAATATAAACATCTCTATCCCTATCCTAATTTTCTTCTGAGAATCATTTTGCAGAGAAGCGAAATAATTCAAAGGGTAAAATTATCATTATCATTGTCCGATTAGTCGTAAATGAGGAGATGAGATTGTAGAATTGGCGCGGAGCGGAACGAAGAAGAAGAAGAATGCCCAGTGAACAGCAGAGGTCCGACAGGACTCTTCGTTCTGAGAGTTCCCAGGCCCTGAGGAGGTGTGGTGCGCGCGCGCGTCGTAAACACGTCGCAGGAGGCTTCGAAGCTCGTCTAACGAGGGAAGATGCTCGTCGATCGTAGCTCTCTAAGCGCGCTCTAAGAGAGGGAGAGAGAGAGAGAGAGAGGGCTGAGTGGGTGGAGTCAAAAGCCTATGAGGCGACATCGAGCACAGGTTTACAGATTCAGGAGAGAATTGATACGAGACTTGTGTGACACTAGATTCGTAGTTGAGAACTGCGTTGAGAAAAGTTGGGAAAAGGGAAATAAGTTTCTGCGTATTAGTGAATTATTGTAAATATCATAAATTTGTAAGTTAAATATATTAAATAAGTTTATATGATAAAATGTGACATTAATATATAAATGAAATACGTCAAACAACATATTTTCCGTTAGTTTGTGTCTCACATTTTGAATCATATATTAGACTGTATTAAGACAATGCATAAATTTCGTTTGAACCTTATATCCTTAATTTCATGATTGTGTTAATTGTTTAAATACCTTTTTATATTTTTTATACTCTATTGTAATTTCGATTATTATGTAACTAATTATTTTGTAGTTTTATTTATTGTTTAAATTTCAATTAGTATTGTATTTTCATTATTACTGTATACTCACCTTTTTGTATGTGTATTTCCTGGTCTTTGCGGAAAAACAGTCCAGTTGGTCTGAACCAAACACAATAAATATTCTATTTTAATCTAACTGATATAAATGTGGTGTTATTTTTTTACATACATGCACACCTATCAATTTGGAGAATATGGTGTGTCATCAGGTTTTGTGTCACGAAAGTGATCTGATAGTTTTCTTGCTGATTTCACAGTTTGTAGTCTTTTTCTTTATATGTAAATGTAGCCTCTCTCTTTATAAGTAGCATCGATTATACTAACTCATTTACTCATACATTTATCAAGGTAGAACATTTGTCGGGATATTACCATTGTACACGAGGGGCTCAGAAGAATACGATTTTTCTCATTTCCGATTTTAATAGTGTAAATTTAGGGTGTTTTTTTTTTTCAATTTTCGCTTTCTCTCATCAATTAATCTAGGTATTATCACGTATTTTGCAAGTTGCACTATTGTTCTTAACATCAAATTATGACAATGATAACCCGTATCTTAACATCAACACTCGCCAAGTCGAGAAAAGTACATTAAATTCTACATCAAATAGGTATGTTACATTTGAAATTCCTTCAACGGGTATAAGTTCTACGTAAGTTAAAAAACATGTTTTTTATCTTTAACATAAATAGCAGTTTTTCCTTCCAGACCTCATTTTGAGGTGTTAGATGTGTTATATGAACAATAACACGGTGTTCCCAGTTTTAGAGCATTCATTGCTATGTCAGAAGGGTTTAAGCGTTTTTAATTTATTTATTTTTTGGGGGTGGTGGTCTTTCTTTCCTGCCTATGAGAGAGTAGATAATAGTCTCCAGAAAAACGTAAACTGAAAATTCAGTTTCAATTCACTCAGTGCTTCACACAATTCTAGTACTTTATTAACAAAATTTTACTTTCAATATGATCGTGGTGAAAGTTCTATTTACTTCGCTAATGCTACCTCTTTATATCTCTTTACATCTTTGTAGTGATAGATTTCTTATCCCCTCTCTCGAGAAGCATAGCTACAAGCATTAGAAATAATGTACAAGTGGAAGTGTAAAAATATACTTATATTTCTAAAAATGGTTTACAAGTCGTTTGGTTTGATGCTCTTTTCCATTTCTTATTTGGATTTATTTTTTCTTCCTCCAAAATCCACTTGCGTGCAAAGTGTTAACAATCGATTCGTAGATGTCAGCTACAAATGGCGCAGCCATAATAGTCAAAATAGTGGATGAAATTATAAGTATGGATAATTTTTTTACCTTCATGGTATTTTTTTCCTGGACCATTTTAAATAATATATCTGAAAAAGAAAAACATAATGTATGTCTCTTTCGAACGAACTAAGGAATTTGAAATATATTTTTCTCCATCACCTCCTTAACACTTCTTGGAATGAAAGGACGAAATATCCAAGCAAATTACCTGATTTTAGTGTAATTTAATTCTTCCATTAACTTATTTTGTGACGACTGGTACATATATTTTGTATTCTAAAGCACATCTTGATAAGGGTTCTCATTGGTAAGGACCAAAACATTGATGATTAAACATGTGACTGATAATTCATTAAAATAAATTACATTGTTAACTATATTCATATTAACTACCTGATTTTATTTGTTTGGATGAACGCTCTCCGAAATCCTTTCTGAAAACTTCGAAAGAAATCTGTGAGCTAATATGATATTTTTCCGTGTCTGAAAAATATGGTTGAGGACTTAAAAGCTGAACAAAAAAAGTCTAATAATATAATTGTCGTCGTCCCTATAGACTAGTTGGCTTCCTGCCTGGTTGATTGATTTATTTCGTCACTCATTTATTCACTCAAAAAATGTAAAGCAAAACATTTAGAGATGGGAACTATTAGATAATTTTGACATATTGTTTTTATATGGGTTCACTAAAAAAGTATATGAAATTCCGATTTTATGGATTGATTTTGGTTTCCATTTATCAAAGAAACTATTAGAGGTGTGAACTTTGGTTTTTATATGTAAAGTATCAATTAAGAGTTTATATTCTGGAGGAAAGAGCTTTATTTTTATCAATGTCAGAAAAGATGGTCAATAGAAGCCAAGGAAAAAAAATTAAACCTCGTAAATAAAAAAATCAGAGGATAGTAACTTGCATCTAAATATAAATGTATGTTGATATGAATGTTCCGCCAAAATTCTGGTTACCTGGAGCGATTTTCCTGGATGCCAGGAAAAAAAAGAAAAAAAGAATAGCGGTAGAAATGGGGTGACAAAAAATATTGAAGAGAAACAATTTGCTTTAAATCCATAGTTTCCTGTGTTTCTGAGATGAATTGAATGATTTCATTAATTTTAAATCACCTGGAGAGTACAGTACCCGTAGAAATGAGGGTGAAAAGTGCGAGACACGTAAAAGTAATGTAAAATGAACGATATCAATGACGAATTCAAAGTATTCGGGATTTCTGATAATAATCATACTTCTGATGCCCTCATGTTCATGTCCAGAACACATTAGAGGGCACTTCGAGCAGTGAAGTGGAATGGGGGTGATACGTATAAATGATGGAAATTTATCGATAAGAGTATATAATACATACTTTGCAGGGTCGTTGTGATGAACAGTGATACTTTCAAGATTTATGTCCAAGTTGAGCTCCCATGGGGTGATGGGGTGAAGAAACACCTTAGAACACCTACGTGCAGATATGGAGTTTCCTGTAAAAAATAGGAAACTACCTATAAAATGAACCTGAGCATAATTTTCGCGAGCCTTGAGATAAAGAGTGACTTAAATATGCTAAGCATCTATGGTGGGTAGAATACACCTTTCACTCTTAGGTGAGTAGTGGTCTCGCTAGGTTAATTGGTTATGTTTTGATGAATATTAAGCACACGTATAGTCGAATATAAAGGGTGCAAGTCTGTAGAACCAAATGGTAAGTTTAAGTAAGAAAATATTTTAACGAATAACTATATGTTGTGTTCCTCAGCAATTATAGTCGCTAAGTTTGGGTTCCCTGAAACTGCGGTTTTTTGTACCTGTTTTTTAATTAGATACTAGACTCTTAATTTAAAAAAATACGGGAAGAAAATCAAACTTTTATTTTGTTTTATCTTACAAGGAAAACTATATCAAAGATAATTTGTCTGACTTATTAACGTGTCTATAGAGAAATCATTCACAAAGTTTTAAGACTGCAAGGGAAATACTTGAAACTTATCATGTTTCAAAAATGTATTTTTCCTAAGAAATCATGTTTTTTCGTGTTAAGTATCTCTGACGGGGAAAGTCATAAAAATCTGAAACATGGAGTTATAACGTACATGCAGTAAAAATTTCATGACATATCGGACTGCTTCATGAATACATGTTGCTTGAATATCGCCGAAAATCGTTACGAAGTCTTTATAGACTGTTATCACCTTGCAGGTGTAAACATGTGAAATAATAATAATTAAACTAAATAAAGTTACTAAAATTAGCAATATTTTTGAGAAAGATTGTAATTTAACAAGCAGGAAACACTTCAGTAAGAAATTTTTGTCCGAGAATTTTTTTTAACTCTTTTAAAATTATGCAAAATCTATCACTTTATATGTATTTCTGGTTGGCGTATGAGACTAGAAGCTTATTTGAAATGTACAACTTAAGGCCTGGAATTCATCTACTAGCGCTTGCGGTGACTGAAAAAAACGTGATATATTGTGATACAGTTTTGAAATTTGTCACAAGTGGTCTTTGGACAAATTTATGAGATACGACCCTGGAAATTTTGAATTTGTGGAAACCCTTTTAGAGGTGTTTTCCTAAATTTCCCCCGAAATTTATGTAAAAAATATTTAAGGGTATATATTAGTGTCGTTTCCGCATGATTTTTGAACACAAAAAATTGCATTTGATCTTCATCTTGAACACTTTTTGAACAGTTGTGTTCTATTTAAAAAAATTGGTTTTGAGGTTACGCAATCGTGGATAGGACGTAATACATTAGGTACAACGGAAAATGTCAGATCATCATCAAACATTAAAAATAAAAAATATGAAAATTAGCAAAAAATGATTATTCATTGGTTCATTCTAACAACAAATTAATTATTCATTGGCTGAGTTGTTATGGAATGACCCTAGGACGTGGCATTGCGCGCGTCATTTTTTCGGTCATCTTTCCTTTCCCAATCGTAAGTTTTGGGATGAGGGAAATAGGAAGTAGATTGGGAGAGGGTGTCTCTCACTTCGAATGTAGACAGTGCTGTGGTTCAAGTTTAATAAACTTTTAATAGAAAAAAATAAAAAAATAAAAAACTATTGTGAAAAAAGTATATTGCCCCAACTGTATAATAAATCCACGACATTCATCAGCTTGACAATTATATGAGACAGATGAATATACTTGTAAATAGAACAATTATTTTTAATTATAGATCATATAATTCGTAATTATTCGACGTTCACAAACAAAAGGTTTGTTAGTAATCAACGGACATTTATGCGAGCACTTGAAAAAAATCATTTCAAAACTAAAAAAAAAATACTATTTTACGAAATTGCGAAAATATTAATTCAGTTAGATAACTGAATCAAAATGGTATTATAACACAATTGGGAAATAAGAATACAGTAAATTTAAAATGAATGTGATACCTCAGATACGTGCAAGTGGATCTCTTTTTATCTCACCACGTGTATCAATTAAACAATAATGTTCGCTGGCACTATGTGTGGAGGTAGTATATTTCTTCATAATTTTATAAATTCCAATGAAAGAAGGACTCTCGTGGTACTATTGTCCATCGCCTAGAAACACAGAGCATAAAGATGTGTTATTGTTGAAGCACAATACTTGTACTCGTTCTTCATGAAGAATATATTTATTGCAACAGTTACAAACACGTGTATTCGCAAAATTTGACATCGTCATTTCAGTTTCTTCTTATTCGAATTTATAATCCATTATCAAAATTTAAATCGTTAACATTAATATTGAATAAATACTTTATGTGAATCGACAATGACTCGTGATCGCTGTACTTTATCTGACAAAAACAAATTTTTCAATATCACATATAAATCGAGAACTAATGTTTGTTATGAATGAATAATTTGAGTATAAAGAGACTGTAAAGAACATAGTTTTCTGATTATATATAATATACTCAAATAATTCGTTTTTAATGTTTGGATTTTTTGAATTGCAATGACACAATACAAGCAAAAACTGCATTTATTCTTAGATACGTAGAAATACCGATTGGGAAAATTGCATTGCAAAAATTAAGAAATCTTGTCATTTATAGTGCCGGTAAGATATTAAAACTGCGACTAGCAACTTGTAACCAAACTAGCTGAGTACCCACGACTTTGCTCCTGTTTCTTTTTCATCCAAAAACTGTTTCCTTTTAATCCTCATATTTATTGAATCATAATGTTGAATTGATTCTGTTGATGGTCAATGTTAATCTCATTCTTCCCTTCCAATGATGTTAGAGAGAAAAAACGTTTTTTTTCTTCAATCCACAAACTTATTGCTATAAAATGTATCGACGGCAATGCAGCCTATTTTTGAGTTAGCCATACAAAGTTGCTCGTCATTGAATTTCTATGCCTCCTTTCGAAACTTCGGTTTTCTATGTTCCCGACCAGTATTGCTTATCATCCAATAATTGATGTTCCATTTCTGTTAAATACTGATTAATGAAGACTGTTTTGCAACACAAGGAACATATAAAACAATACAAAGATACAACAGACTTCAGTTCCAACCTCGTCGGTACCTCGCAGTTATGATCACTAAGTTGAACGTATTCTTAACTTTCTGTCTGTTTGATTTTTTCTCCTCTGTATTAAACAGATACTCCTAACACTAAGTTCATTTTTTTGTCTCAACTACACATGCAAAACTATTGGAGTTCAACACGTGGAATAATGATTCTCAGAGATCACGAATGACATATGGGCCCCAATTCTAGAGCCGCTAGCCGTGTCGAACCTTCCTACCTAGATCTCATAATATAAAGGAAACAGTTGAGCACGTTGGTTAGTTGCTGGAAGGAAGATTCAATGCATTCATAAAAAAAAAGAACCATTTATTAACTTTCTGCGGAAGAGAACACAGAATTTGCGTCTACAACCCACAAAATACAATGTGTTTCGAGCATCTTTGCACGAGTTGCTCCGACAACGGCATAACAGAGTAGAGACTCTTGCGTGGTCGGCACGAGACGCGGTGCTGCAGCGTCTAGCCGTACAAACTCATGACCTCGGGCTGCCGCGCGATATGACAGCACTCCACTCGTCCCCACGGTATGGTTTCGTACTGCTCGTTACTCGTAATCATCTAAGATCGCCAACACTCTGGTGATCACTGCCGTCGCTCTCGAAGTGGCTGCCGTAAGAGAGTGCCGTACTTCTCGGAGATTGCCCTGCGTCTCTCTCAACGCCCGTACTTCTTCTCTCTTGCTGCCCCTCCGCGCGCAGGCTGCCTCGACCAGTAGAGTGGGAAACGACGTCGCTCCTCTCTGATAGGGTAGGCCGTTTCACCTGATCGGGCTCTCGGGCGCGTTCTCTAAACTTTTCGGAGTACTGGGTTATATTCACTATATTTTACACTTGGGGAAAATTATTTCTCTCTCTCTCTCTCTATATATATATATATATATATATATATATATATATATATATATATATAT
>NNCF01126268.1:1288483-1303399 GCA_002313205.1 Laupala kohalensis
TAAAAAAAACAACAGATCATCCCCGAGTTACACAATACTTGAGAACAGTCGAAACGCATGGATCTCTTAGAAATTTCCATCTTAGGAGGTGGTTGTTGCGGGTACATATTCTTGGCTATTCATTTATTAACAGGGTAGTGATTAGACTCGCGCGTTGCTACAAACAAAGAATTAATATCCCATAGAATACTAGATATGGGTATGGGTCTGTGGCATGGGTAAACGTAATCAAGAGGTGGCACATAGCGCCTTGCGTATTAAGTAGTTCGCTGCTTTCCGTCTTGAACAGTCTCAGAGAGTGGTGGAGTCTCACTTTTGATACGTGGAATAATCAGACTCCGTCGCCGTCGGTGTCTAGTTGTCAGGAGTAGTGAAGACTCCACAATTTATGATTCCTGCATCCTCATTGCTGAGTAATTCAAATTTTTTGAAACAATCACTCTCATTCATATGTTTCTATTCATCATATTCATATGTTTCTATTAGATAGTCGAAATATATTATATTTTCGAAACTAGAATAAGTATAATTTTCTCACTATCAATCAAAAACCATAATTCTCGAACATTTAATATTTCCAGTTGTATATTGTACTCATTTGGAAACCATTTGATGAATTTATGTTCTAATCGTCGGGTACCATATAATCAGGAAATATGACATTTTTTTAGATTCGCTGTTCATACAGCTTTCTTTTACGCTGACTCAAGTTAATAATTTCCAAAGCTGCGAAGTCAAAATCAAAAGTATTGGACTTTCATCAACTTTCGATTCAAAAAGGTATAATGGGAAGCGGGATTTCATTCATTTCTCGTACATCAATATATTTCTGTTCATTTTTGTAAGGTTATGCAAATTTTATGTCGTGATCTCAGATCGCACGTATCGTTACGACTCGACGAAACGATAATGGAAAAGGCAGAAAATATTTATTCCTGGTCAGCAAATAAATTTGATAAATGGTGTATATGGTACGTACAACAGTTTGATATGATTTCCTACAATTCGTAAAAAGGGTGTCACTAGATGAGGGTACGGGTCTCAACAAATAACTTTAATCGAATATTTTAAAATAATTTTGCTTCTACGATTCGGTCACTTCAATTATATGTTCAGTGGATTGCCCACCTTACGAAACGCTATTGAACGCTCCGGTGGATATTAGTTAGTTTCATTGTCTACAGTCATGCGAGTGAAGATTAGCATCCAAAAAACTGATTAGCAGCCATTTTCAATTGTTTTTCTTCTCCTGCAATTCATCAATATTAACCATACTTCGCATTTTCCTTGCAATAACCCGTAAGAAGAGTCTTTCGAAATTTCAAATAATTAGATCAATTACCTTCTCCGATTTCCAGACCACATCATTTTCACAGAATTCACTTTTATTAGTAAATATGTCGTTTCTTTGAATTTTAATTTTATTTAAAACTAATTCCTCTCTAGTTTGGTATCTGTCCTCATGTGGCGTGTCAGTTGTTACGAAGTGTTACGGGACGACTGCAATCGAAGCAGGAGTAGCCCCTGTTGGATTAGCTTATCCCATGTACCGCCGTGGTACTGTTAGAGTTGATTAATTATCCTTTGAATGATGTACAAGGTGTAAACTACGCCGTGGTGGGGTTTGTGAAGACTGAAACAAGGGTTGCAACAGTTCTCCGCAACTTGTGTGTCATGGAATGAATCAAGACGACTTGGATGGTTCTCAGCTGATGGAAAACGAAGATTTGGATTTGAACGGCGAGGAGTCGTAGTCATTCTGTTGGAGGTCTCACGATACCAACGCGCCAAAGAGAGGTGAAGTGGAAACGATCCTAAGGAGTCGTCATGAATAAAATATCTAAACTCAATAATTAAGACATTACAAAAGGTATCCTTTTTAATTCACCCAAAGAAATAACTGAAATAGTTTTTGAATAAAAAATAAAAATGCGGTCTCCTCTTAACACGTCTATATGAACAATAAAATTTCTTTGATTTTCCAATAGTTTATTGTGCTGGAAAGAGAAATGATTTTTTATTTATTTAATCACTAAAATGTTTTCACTTTCATTACGTTTACCCAAACACAAACGCAGACGCAATTCAAAATATTTAATTTTGAGGACGGAGAGATTTGGATCATAAAGATTAACCAAATTAAATATACTTGTCGAACTTTTAAATAATTCTATCAATGGATCATAAACTAGTTTAAAAAAAATTAATTTATACTGAAAGAAAAGAATTAAAAATACAGAGAAAAATAAGGATGCCTGAAAAATAAGTAAGTTTGAAATAAATGGAAGATAAAATATGTGTCAGAAGTATTTGATAGTGTAGTTGGTGTATTGAAGGTAATTGCTTGAAAATAATTAGAAGAAAACAGAGTAGCGATTGATAATCTCAGCTAAACCTACAACATGTATGTACATTAACTGCATTCTTAATACTTCAGCATTTGTTCGTCTACATAATGGACTAGCTGAGAACCTCTTTGGAATATAATTTTTATAAAAAGCAGAGGGTTACTACAAATCATCACTCGATTCAAAGTCAAACTGTCCCACAAATTGCACTAAGGTGTGCCCATGGGGTGCATGGAAGGTACAGCTCCAGAATTATTGGGTCTCGGTATAAGGAAGAAGAGATAGGGCCACCACCTGAAGAAGAGATGGAGTAATCATCATTTTACTGCGGGTTGAGTTGGCCTGGGGTTCAGTCTGGATGGGATTTTGTTCACATTACATCTCCCAAAAAAGAAACCACGTTTTCCCCCCTCTCTTATATTCCATCAGTGCTTTGCACTGTATGGTAATAGCAACTATCTGTTGGAAGATTCCCTTAAGTCTCCAGGATAGCTCATGAACCGTTTTTTACTTCAATGATCCAGTCATTCCACCGGATTTGTATAAAGATTTACCACCCTATTTTGTTTGACACCATGTTCAGGTCTTGAGACCTGCTCTTCAACCTAACCACTATTGAATAGAAGGAGTTATCCCCCTAACGATCTTCTTCGCTTATCAATCAAACAATCCTCCCAGCATTTAGAATAGCACGTAAAGAGTTGGTGACCAGAAAATCAGCCCTGCTCCTCAGTAATTACGACAAAAAATGTCAATTTTTGGGCCCATTTTGATATTATTTAGTATATTTTTGGACTATCGCGACCGTATACTATAAAAACCACTATTAAAATATTTTTGGTTAGATACGAGTGTTTTATCACATAAGCGACTTGTACGTTTGGTTAATTTTGGTTTAAATGCACGAAAAGAAATAAAAAACCGAAAATCATCATTTTTTAGTATAGGAAACAATACCTAACGCAAGGGAAGCTAAGAAACGTGATTAATAATGATATTTTATCAGTAAATATATATACACAAAGGGACAATGTCATTTGGATGGGTGGCACATTTGGATGTCCTATCCTTTGGTCCTACCCTTTTTGCATCCAAACGAAACGTGAGATTTGACTAGGGATGATTGGAAATAGAAGCCTATTTCTGGACAGTTCATACGGACTTCATTTACACACCACGATCTTAAACACTTCAGGTTTCTTTAAATTTTAAATTTTGAAAATATGAATATAAGCATTTTTATTGTTCAGTTCACTCTGCGTACAGATTGTTAAACCACATTTCTGTACTGTGCACCGATTTGGAGATACTGCATAAACATATTTTTCTAATAGCTCTTAGGCGCTTTTTTATCATCCCATAAGGAAATTGCAAAGAGTTTAAAGTGGAAGATTATTCTGTTCTTGAATTTGCAGATACGTTGTTCAGAAGTTGTAATGTTGTGAGGATAAATATGTTTAAAGGGATTGATCTTTTAAATATGTTACGAGTTTCAAAATTATTGTAAATTCAATTCTTTTCTGGAAGATTTTTTCTCTTTTTCTGATTGCTCTTATTTTTTGCAATATGTTTACAGTTCTGTTGACATTTTGTTATGAATTATAACTAGAAAGTAGGATGGGGCACACTCGAGATTTTTTTTTCTTTGACTAGGTCTTTCATTTCTTATATTCTACAGACGAATTCTGTCAATCTCTCAAAACAAGTCGTAATAATATCTCTTTGTTCTATTTTAATTAAATATTTAAAGTATTTCTTTCTTTCTTCATAGCACATGGTTCATTTTCATCTACATTTTCAGTATTGTTTCCAAATCGCAATTTTTCTTTTCAATTCGGACGAGAGAGTGAAAGATTTTTAGGTCTTCTGGTATGAGCCTGTTATTTTCTACCTGAAAGTTACATTTATTTCATGCCTTTGTTGTCACTCATTGATTTATCACTTGTACAAGTCGTACTAACTTCAAATTTCACACATAAATACCTTTAAACGTCTAATAGGTGTTGAAATACCTAAAAAAATAGAGACAATTTCTTTTTTAAGTACCATTTTTAGATTTTAAAAAATTCCACATTAAGAAACCATTAACAAGGTATAGGTATTCGACATTTCGAGAAGTTATGTGACTTGCGTCAAAGCATAGATAATAGCAAAGATGGGAACTGTTAAATTATTTCATTCGGAACAGGGGTGCAACCCCTGAACGAGGGGTCTGGATTCAGCCCCCTCAGCGCGCGTATGCAAGTTACACTATAACATGGAAGTAGCTGAAACACATGGATATCTTACAAGTTTCCACCAAAGTAGCTATCTGCGGCGGAAACATTCTTGGCTCTTTGTTTATGTATCTCAAATAACGTATGCGTCTTAAGGCCAAAACATTGAGCACTTGCATCCCACCTTTCTAAATAATATGAAAAGAAAAATAAATCCAGAACATATACTACATCTTACCTAGTGAAAGAATATGAATTTTTCATTTTTTGATAACCAATTACTAGTAAGAAGTACTATTCTTCATATAAGTTCACAAATGGACTGTTTTATGTTGTATGGCAATTTTCAAAGAGAGTTTTAAGTAACGAACACTGAACATACTCGTAAATGAGTCCAGTATTTTTTTAGAGATAGAATAGGAGGATGAATAATTGAGTGATCCGAAAATAATTTGATCTCCCCGCACATTTGTTCTATTCCCACATCCGCGTGTAAAAGAAAGATGTTTTAGATAACTGTGACTAATCTGAGTGTCTAGATCGAGCCTTTGACCTATGGATGTAATCAAACAAACAACAAAGCGAAACAGGCATAATCAGTTCCTAACGCCCTCAGTACAGCTGATGGCGCGGTGTCGTTGGCTGACAGCCAGTGATGTGCGTGCGATGTTTAGTGGCGCCTCGGGGAGACCCCGAAATCACGTCGTGCGCGCGACTTGTGCCCATCGCGTCGCCATGGCGCTGCACGAGAGAGCGCGTTGCGGTGACAAGTGCATGAGACCACCATCATAGATCACGCTGCCTTGCCAAACAGACCACCCTCGGAGGTTACGTGCTACGCTAATGCATATGTAAACTAATTGTTCCGATTCATATCTTAAACAACGATATCGTTTTATTCAATACACTTTCCAAATAAATTCTCGAATTTATATCGCACTGACCTTCGACATGACTGACAAATTGTACAGCTGTTTCTGACGAGTTTGATTCATGTTTGTGAGACAGATTTCAATCTGATACTTTCATCACCATTAATCTTCAACTCTGTATTTACATCAGATCGGTATCTATTTATTTCACTTTGTATTCATCCATAATTTAACTCACGTAACAAAATAATTGCATTAAATATTGTTGTTACTCTCATATTATAAACGGTAACGCATAACTGACGAAGCAAAAGAAAACCAGTCATCTGGTGTGGGCTAGTTCGTTTTAGTGGAAAATATATTACTTCTTCTTCATTTATTAGTGCACTTCCCCCACCCCCAAAAGAAAATAACTTTCTTCTAAAACCATTAAATTCCTAATAAAAAATGTGTTGATTTATCATTTTTTTCGTGGGTTTTTTTTTCGTGTTCATTTTTATATTTCCTCCAAAATCTTTTGATAGTGATACACAGTGCCAATTAACTGGAAGCGCCCGGGAGTCTTCTCTACAGTACTACGCGACTCGGACGGGCGTTCGCTCGCAGTTGGTGAACCACTGTTAGGTATTGCAGCATTTTGAAAGTGTAGGGGAGAACTGGCAGTCAACCTCACGGTCACAGACTTCTGGAGTAATTCCTCGCTTCCACAGCTTGCTGCAGTCATGCTCACACCCTCGTAATATGCATTCTATATTCCACTTTGTCTCGTGATTGTGCCATTGGTTACTAATCTGTTATTATAATTTTTGTTGAAGTTATAAAGAAGTCGTCAGACATTCCAAAAATCAAAAATTGCTTGGCGTGAATTATTTTTCTTAATAAAATAATCATAAATAATTTTCGGAGACGACTATTAATTGCAGATAAATACATTTTTATTGTTGATAATTGAAAATGACTGAGACATTATTTATGAGACATAATTGTTAATCATTTTACACCGGAAACATGGCGTAATTGTCGAAATATTATTGAGAGTGAACCTCTTTTTATTTCGAGTTATAAACCTTACTAACTGATTACGCGGCGTTTCCCGCGATTTTTCTTAGACCAATTTTCATGAACCCAGGAAAGAAATATATCTATATTGTAAGATCGAAATAATTTTACTTTCAGATTTTTAAACGTATTTTCAGCTTCCTAATTTTAAAAATTAATAATAATGCACGAAACTAGATCGTGCACATCATTTTTAAATTTATATCCTGCAGAAAGAACAAATAAATCCCTGGATGAACCACCCTCGAGCAAGCAACGTAAAAGAAGTCTGCGAGGGGAACAAATCAATCAAAATGCCGCTTCTCCCTTATGAGCCAAGCAAACCATTTCACCCTTATTTAGGGGTATTCAACCCCCATATACTCTGAACTTGCACTTATACGGCATTATGTCACTTTATCTAAAAGGTGCCGAAATCTAGGGATTAATTCTATTTCGAATAAATAGTTTTACATAACCCATTCTTCCCACTCCACCCATGTTTTTCTAGGGCTTTTTACTCCCTCCTCTGACCCCAATGGAGACTCAACTCTGACATAACATTGGATGTGTCTGTATTCATTTCGGCATCTCAGGGAGAATAAACCCACTCGCCGGAAGACGCCCCGGTTGAATTTTCGCTTTCAAGGCAAGACACAACGGCGACAGAGCGGTCGCACCATTTCATTGAAATGTTTTTAATATTTAAACTATTCGTCCAAGTTTTACAATTTAAAAACACTTTATTTTGGTTTATAGTACAAAACAAAGACCCCTTAAATTTGATGATGATTGATTTTTTCTTTTTAAATTAGTCTCTTAAATGGAAGTATTTTAACACTTCTATTTTACTAACGTTTTTTCGGTAATTTAGGTTAAATTTTTCAGATAAACATGCTGTCGCGTACGTTTTTGTAGAATTCGTTTGAAGCAAACAATATTGCCATTCATAGTTGTCACGTATCTTTATCCGCATAACCAGCGTAAGCGAATGTACCTCTCTTTTTCCTCGATTTCATCGACATTTATTGTCAAAATCTTTATCCACCTTTCTTTTCACACGTTTAAAAAATAAATTTTAACCCATGTTCTTTCTGATATTTAACCACATCCTTGCCAAATTTCATCAAGATAGTTTCTGTGGTTTGGTCGTGAAAAGGTGGCAAACAGACAGACGCATTTATGTATTCGTATGGGTTTCTATTAAATTGTCCAGTAAGTATATGGTATGAAACAGGTTTTTACTTCACAATTTGTGGTGTTGATATAAATAGTAACATACGATTTGAAAAATAATTTTAATATTAACACCGTTATTTGAGTATTTTAATATTAACAATAATTTTAATATTAACACTGTTTTAAGTCATACTAATATGTATCACATAAGGATAGGAAAGTCTTTAATTTAAAAAGTATATTATGTTGTAAATACATCGCCAAAAGAAGAATACCATTATTATTTCAGTTCATCATGATACCGCTAGTCACAGGGATAGTGAATTGTGTTGAACGATATGAGGTTCAGAAAACATAATCACAATTAGACAAGTAATATATTTCAATTACTAATGAAAATTATTAAATGTATGCCTTAAAAACATTAATTCTTACAATGGATACTGTTTTGTGAATTCATTAATACATACACCGTGTATACTTTTCAAATTTATGCAATAAACAATAAAAGTTAATTTTATAAAGATTCGTCATTTTTAGAGTGACATCATAAGGAACAGATAATAATTATTAACATAATATTTTACACACCTGTGTTTTTGAAATCAATATCTAAAGTATTGATGATTTGATTTATTTTTTAAATATTCACTGTACCATTGCAAAACTATATTTCCATTCACTAGCAATAGTGTTGCTGCCATATGAAAACAGATGATTGCAGAACATCCTTGAAGTTCCACAAAAGGTCGTAGAACAGTCTTCCCGATGCCAAGTGAGAAGCAATGGTATTCCACACACGTGAGTGATTAACGCCGCTCTCACTTGCTCTGCGTACTCCGTTGCGTGGCGAACTCGTGCGTCTGTTGCGCTCAGATGCCGCATCGTGAGGGCAACCGTCCGTGGCGATCTCGCGGGCATTGAAAGAGTTCTCTCAAAGCGGTGCCAATCTTTGGCCACGAATTATTCGGTTCCCGTATGCCACGTCATCCCCACTTTCCGCTGACGGACGAGGAAAGAGGGTAAGAGTAATACGAGAACTGATACCACTGTGGAAGTGTTCCCAATGAGTGTGTGGAAAGAACATGAGCTCTTTGTCCCATCATACAATAGTACGCAAACGTTCCAGAATATTATAGTTCCTTTTCTGCGTATCCGGACGGAGGAAATCACAAAATGAAGTATCGTACTCAAGAGTATTAAAAGATGTCAATGTTATATTATGCTATGTATCTCATTTTCCATTCTGGCATAACTGCTCTTAAAAATTATACCAAGAAAAGGAGGTCCTTTACTCATACATTTGTAAAGGATGTCACTTGACCACTTGAGTTCAACAATTCACAAGTCTGACGCGTCTGAACATGCTAGTGTAAATAATATTCATAGGGAATTCTACCTGTTTCGTGATGCTGCATTGTGCATTGTCACATGCTATTCATAACCGTTCTGATATCCTGTTCAAATTCTTCACGCTAAATAAGAAAATTAGTGAAATTTGTCTAGAAATAGCAAAGGGGGAATAGTATCTGCCGTATTATCCAGATAAATATAATAGTCTAGATAAATAAAAGTAAGCGTACGTATTATCGTATAAAATGTTATTTTCATTCAATTTCCTAAATTAATTTGGGCGGTCATCAATTGCACAGAATTCCCAGGGCTAGGTAGGAGGGGATTTTTCAACTGCGCAGAGCCACTAAAGAGGTTCCCTCAATAGCGTAGAAAAATACAATCTTCCTTGCGATAGGGATTCATAGAATAGTAGGTAGTGTCGCACACATATAACATCCCTTATTACATTTTACTGAAATGCAAATGTGACAACTAAATTTTCGAACAGAATTTATCGGTCAACGAAATGAGCCTAAAATAATATGATAGCAATGGGTGAAAAAAAATCCTTAAAAGAGAGGCTGATCAGTTTGGTTACAAACTATGGGTGGTGAGGAACGAGAGGTTATTGCTAGAATTTTAATTTGTGTTGTGGAAGAGAATCGAAACATACAAATAAATGATGGCCTAAAAGATTTACGTATGTACGTCAAAGTATGCGACGACCATCCTAGACATCTAAACATGATCTGCGATGAAAAGGACCATTATGTGAGGATAAAGAAGGTCAAAGACGCTGCTAAAACAGTCTAGTAAGAACTCTGATATTCTGTCAACGTATAATATTACTCAGGTTACTTCGTAGTAATATACATAGTTTTCAACAGAAAAGGAAAATGAAGTTTTGTAACAATTAAAGTGCATTATTTATAATAAGTATATAATAATATAAGAAACTAGCTGATTACCCGACGTTATCAGGGACAAATTTACTTTTGCTCAGGTAAAAAAAAGCTATCTATATTGTAAGATCAAAATACTTCTGTTTACTGGTTTTTAAAAACGTGAAAACCATCCAAATTTTGCAAATTCATAATAATACAAAACTTAATTATATTCGCTGCATCATCTCGCGTGAGCTGCGCCGCTTCCGAGGCACGGCGCCGTTGCATCATTTAATTAAAATTCTTGTAAAATCTAAACTATTCGTCGAAATTTTATGATTGTTAAACTATTCGCCTTTTTTATCTTGTTAAACTCAATAAAATAAACAATCTATTAATTTTGATGATTGATTTTTCCTTCTCTTAAATTAAAATGTTTTAATACATTTCTTAATAACGTTTAATTGATAATTTAGGTAAACTTTTGAAGATATACATATGTTGTCGCGGACTTTTTTATAGAACATTGAAGATCATTGAAACACACAATATTGCCTTTCACATTTGTCACCTATCTCTAACCGTTTAGGCAGCGTAAGCACCTATCTCTAATTTTCCCGGCTATCGACATTTGTTGTCGAAAACCATTATATCTCCCTTAACACATATTAAAAACATCATTAGCCTATTCATCCTCGACACCTTAACTATCTCCTTGTTAAATTTCATTACGTTCGGTTTTGTAGTTTAGTCGTGATCAGGTAGCAAACAGACAGACACCCTTTCGCGTTACACATTTATATATTAGTATGGATTGTATTACATACTCAACAATAAATCATGTCTGCCCAGTGATCTATTTATTTATTGACTTATTGTCGACAAACGAAGTGTTGTTCTCTGCGCAATTGCGAAACCTTTCTAGGACATTCTTGAGTACTCTGCGCAATGGAGGTACATTCCTGCTTAATTGATGTGCGACAGACTTATATAAAATAATATGTTTAATTGTAGCGGGAATCAGAACTACCCACTATGAGTCGTACAAACCAACATTTTTACATTCATCCACCGAAATTACTGAATGAATTAGTGAAATTAATTCCAAAAGTGAAAAGAATAACATGAAAACATCAAAGAATATCGTCATAAGATAGTGTTCAAACAGTTGATGAACTTTGATGATAACCTCTATGCAAACGTATTATTGTTGCTGGACAGATTCCTCTCTGCGTTTTTAAATAGGTATTTTAGCTTTTCTTGTTACAATGTTTGCATGTAATCAAATATTGCAATTCGATTTACACCCACTTCCAAGTTTCCAATCGAGCTGAAATTTTGCAGATATGTGTGATTTGTATGGTACCATTTTACGAAAACCTAACCTGTAGGGGGTGAAATGGGAGTAAATCTGTTTCAGTGTATATCTAAAAATTACTGTGGAATGACTGGAGCATTATCAAGCAAAACGTACACATATTGCAGATTATCTCATAGCAAGCACTGTGAGGATAAGACATTACATTCCTAAGGACGGGTCGAGAACGAGGTGACATGGACAAGTAATGAGAGAAATATATTAGATTGGAAAACATGGACTTCGGTGCCGATGAGATGGACAAGGACACATCCAATACTGTGTAAGTTCACGATCAGGCCGCATGCCTTTCTAACATGTCTGGCTTTACTTACCCAGCAGTAGGTTCGTGAGTTGGGTGGATCGATTTAACAACGGATAGCTCGCACTCGATTTTTACGCAGAGAACGAAATATATTTAATCTCGAAGGAAAAGCAAACGTTAATAAATCGGATTAAACACATAAGGAAATCTATTTTATATTCTTTAATGCATTAGCTATATAAGCGTCTTTATTTAGTTTTAAAATTCAAAATAGGCGTCAGAATATGTCTGAAGAGAAGCTCTATGTTAGGCTGGGATGCAATCCCCGCAGATGTTGCTAAGACGCAGCTCTAAATAGTACCTAGTGGTAAAATCATCAGGGAGCATAATAATGTTACAAACCCTTTACATCGATACAAAGCATACTATTTACATCGTTACCATATATTTTCAATTATAACATTGTAAAATTAACGAAGTTAGCCTTACAAACCTGTTATACTTGTAATTTATTTATTTCCAGTTGCTAAAGAGTTACATGGTAAAGCAAATGATAAATAAAATCAGTCCTACTCCATACTCAATGGAGTAACATCGAGTACAATCTCCTGCATTCCACAAATACAAATATGGCGAAACACTTTGAACTTAAAATGATTTAATACGTGGGATTAAAAATTAATTCTATGATTTTAATTAAGTATAATCATTAATTATAAAAATAACACCACTAATGAAAGAGAAGTCTTTCCAATGGATTCTACCTTTTACCCAGTACTGATGCCCCATCAATATGGTAAACTGCCAAGATATTGTAAAAACAATTTGAATGTGACACACACACACTTTTAATTGATGAGTGCTAATTCTATATAAGTCACTTTGTTTTTTGGGAAATTATGTACTTGGTGATTTTCTGAGGTGTGTTACACGTGCTATGTAATTTTGATATTTCTCTCAGTGATAAATTTGTTTTACAGATTACACTATTCACGATAGAGGACAAGAAAAGCTACTTGTATTGTTGTGTATTTCCATATACTGGGAAATTAATATTATAATCGGATGGTTCCTAACACGTAAATAGTCTTCTTTTATCAGCATTGGCTGCCCACAAATTCCTCATATTACCTATTCCTTGATTTTCAAGAATTTACCGTTGTTTTGTTACATTTTCTTCACACCTCTTGTATATATGATAACAGAATTGTGCCCATTTAACAATGGACTTAAAATAATGAAATTGTGACTGTATCAGACCTTAGAGTGATCACATCTCCCGTCAAGGTAGTAAAAAGGTGGCCTCAAACCATTTTGAGCATTCCTAATGACGTCAAGGTACAAACCCCTTTTGCAATGGCGTTAAATAAAGTAATTTAGAATTATTAACCGTTTAATTTGACAGTATAGAGACTTGCTATAGTTACATTATACGAATAGGGTTCTTAGACTTGCGTGTTTTTATCATTATGTGCTGTAATAATAAAAAAATAATGCAGTTTAGAAATCGTTTAATAGGTTCTGGTTGCAGTTTTATTATACAATATTCACATACGTGTAATAGCTCAAACAATAAATAGACCTGTATATTGATTACAATAATGTCCCAATACTTATTTGTTATTTCTAAATATATTTAAGTCAGAATTTCCATTCTCCTGCCACGCAAAATTTTAAACAAACACACACACACAAAAATATTTACGAAGATATCAAGCAAAACGCCACGGAAATATCAGATAATATCAGTATAAAAAGCAATAGTATTTCAACTACGTTAAGATAGATGGAGACTGTCAACTATGGTCACAAATGAATAGCTCGTTAAAAGCAGCACATTCCGGGAAAGGGAGCAGGTAATAGCTGATTGCCGGAGGACCGCAAACTTGAGGTATAAAATGGCATTTAAAATAAAAGATACATTTAATCAACAAAAACAAAAAAATTGCCTGCTAAGTACAACCAGCGAGAGATAGAAAACACTGTACATTGGAATTGACTCTGCTTAGGCCCCGTTAAATATACTCTTGTAAATGGTTACACATAACTCAGTATGGGCATAAGAGAGGAATATTTCGTTTTAGTAAATAATTTATTAATAAAACCTTGTAATTTTAATACAATCAATCATAAGTCAGAAGATCATTCTGTGTTTGTATTTCTGACCACAATTATTATCGATAATTATTATTTACTCACTTATTTACTTATTTCATGCCTTATGATGAAGTCCATGGGGTCTCGTTTCCACCGAACCGTGATAACATCTCATCGGAATATTCTTTGACATCGAGAAGGCTTACGATACTACTTGGCGTCATGGCATTTTACAACAATTCTATGCCTGGGGATTTAGAGGACGTCTTCCTCTGATGCTCATGTCATTTTTGGATCAACGTTCCTTCCGCTATAGAATTGGAAGAGACACCTCGGATCTCCTTCTTCGTAAGAACGGTGTTCCTCAGGGCTCAGTCTTGAGTGTGACCTTATTTGCAGTGGCCATAAACAGCATAACGTCTGCTATAAAGATTCCTGTTTTACACTCTCTTTTTGTCGATGACTTTGCTATCTTTTGTTCATCACAGAGTGTCACAGGTGCGGAGCGACAAATCCAACTCGTCCTTAATAGATTATACCACTGGTCGAAAACGACAGGTTTTCGTTTCTCTGCTGAGAAACCACGCTGTGTACTTTTCAGTAGGAGACCAAGCCTTCTGGCATAACCTCACCTCGCCCTGGGGAACAACGTTCTCAAATTCTATCCCTTTGTGAAATTCTTAGGTCTAATCTTTGATCAGAGACTGAATTGGATTGATCATCTAACAGACCTAAGAGCAAGACCATTAAAGTCTCTGAATTTATTGAAGTGCCTCAGATGCAGGGAATGGGGCGCTGATCGGTACTCCCTGCACCAGTTTTATCGAGCATTCATAAGATCTCGGCTGGATTATGGCTGCGTTGTATATAGCTCTGCTCGTGCAAGCTATTTAAAGAAGTTGGATAGTGTCCACCATGCAGGAATTCGACTAGTTACGGGAGCATACCGCACTAGTCCCATTCCGAGTTTGTATGTCGAGAGTGGCGAACCATCTCTTTCCCTCCGGCGGCAAATCCTCATGCTACGACACTTTTGCCACTTGCAATCTTTACCCGACAATCTGGCGCACAACACGGTTTTTCATCCATACTTTTCTTCCATCCGTTTCTACAACAACAGACTGAGAGCAACCAAACCTTTTGTATATCGCTCCAAACAAATTTTGGAAACCTTAAATATACGTACACCTAATGTCTTACATCAAGGTTTTAGAAAGTCTCCCCGTTGGACTTTGCACAAGCCGAAGATTATTTTCGATCTTCTGCATCATGACAAGAAGAACACTCCAGCTCCGATGTTGAGGGTATACTTTCACCTAATCCTC
>NNCF01126268.1:1308156-1337149 GCA_002313205.1 Laupala kohalensis
TTTTTTTTGTGATATAATGTATTGGGCAACTTTTTTTCTTTTCTTTTATCTTTGTATTTAGATATTTGTTGATTTCAGGAGGGTTTTTTAGTGGGTATATTCGGCGAGTCCCACACACGGGGAAGAGTCATTTCGGCTCTTCTCTATGGTTCGAAACTGCATTTTTCCCTACTTGCATGGGCTCTAATGACCTCGATGTTGACGAGCCCTAAAGCCCCAACCAAAAAAAAAAAAAAACGTGACTTGGTGAGAGAATCGGGAAGGAGATTTATTGAGTGGCCGGGGAACTTGTAGTAACATTTGCCTGGAATAGGTGAGGGAAACTAGTTGAAAACCTCGGCCGAGCAGTTTAAAACTGCACTCTACCTCTTAGCGATAGAGTGGAAGCGAAGACGCTACCGCCTGAGTGTTCCATGAAAAGCTCCAATTATGATCTCCATGACAATAATTTTAAATGATAAGAAACTAAACCACAAACAATAAAAGATTTTGTGACTGTCATTCTTTATTGAGGCATACGGCCCTAGTGGCCATCTCCAGTACTAGAATTACAATAATAAACTATAAATGAACAAAATTAAAACTTTAAATACGGTGATAATACAATGTGATCAGAAAAAAATAATTTTAAACTTTACAGTTATAAAAAGTTTAACACAAGATGTCAAAACGCACAAAAAATCCGTGACGTCAATAGCAATCCTAATCCTCCCTATTTATGTAGACCCTTCGATAGGCCACTGTTTATGATAAAACCCAAAATTTACTGATTACAAATTTATTTAATAAATTAACTTTCTTTTTAGTCATTTTTTGTAGAATTTTCTCCAGTAAGTTAAATCCCTACTCCTTTCATTTATGATTTATTATTTTTATTCCCTTCTTGTGAAACATTATTATTATCGCCGTATTAAAAGTTTTAATTTCTTTAATATATAATTTATAATCGTAATTTTATTGTAGCAATGGTGATGGCCGATAGGGTCTTAAGAATGAAAGTGTGACAAAATCTTTCATTGTGGCTATGAATGATGTGGTGATAATCAATCAACCCCAGAACTGTCTGTACAAAAAAAAAATTGCCAATAAAAATGCATTGAGTAGTTTGATAATTAAGAACTGAATTTCAGGTAGAGATTCCTTCCAAAGCCATGTCCAGCAGAGCAGCGCAGTGCAGCGCGTGGCCCATCTGATTACTTGGTCCGTGGCGCCACAGGAGCCACGCATGCAAATCGTGCACTCTTGTCGCAGACGGCGACGCGTCGGCTTGTCAGGCACGCCGCAGGCAAATAGCGACGAGCGAAACACGACGACATCGGAACGAGCTTGCTTCGTGCTATGATGAGCACTGATACGTGGTTCCCAGGAACTGCTACAGAGGTGTTCGGAATTCGCAACTCGTCCGTAGAATATTTTACTCTGCCCTTTGTAATAATTCACTGGAGAATGATTGCATGTCAAAAGAACTGTATTAGCTAATGAGAATACAGAATATTTTACTCTTATTTCTAAAACATAAAAATTCAATGTCTTGTAACAAAAGATTTCCATTGTTACAGGTCATAATTTTTTTATTAATTTTTATTTAAGACGGATGATTTTTTTATTTATACTTTAAACTTTATTAGATTTTTTCTTTTCTTTTTCTTCTTCTAAGTAATGAACCATTCTCGAGATTTTTTCGTCCAAAAATTGACTCAACATATTATATTCCTTTGTAATATGCAGACGGAATCTCTCCGTGTGACTTTTTTGTGCTTGAATGATTGAAAGAAATTAGTTAAATATTACAGGAGTGTGCCCTTAGATTTCAAAACTCTACGGAATGCTTTTCCACAACGAAACTGAAAAACTGAACAGTATTTAAGAAATTCATGAATAATTATTTCTGCTTAAACATTAATATTCTTCACATTCTGAGCATTTTCACTGAAGAGTATGAAAATATGAACTCTTTCTTCTTAATGGGTATGATCATGAGAAACAAATACTTTTTCAAGATTATAAAATATTTATATACAATTATGATTGACTGTCAACTGTAGTGAGTTATTTGGTTATTTTTCGTTTTATGTTTTTAGATTTTATTTTTGTAATATAAATCCTTAAATGGGATACTCTAATCACAGTAGAAATAAATCTCGGTCTACCTGCCTTCAAACAGATTTCTTACCTCATTTTCTTCGTTCTCTTCTGGAAATGGCCTTTACGTGACACAATCTATATTTCTTCCGTGTTTATTACTGCTTCATGATTTGCTAACTTCGTTCCCTATTTCATAAATCAAGAATATTTGTAGCATCTCCGGTAAGTAATACGAAACGTGTCAAGTACAAGTAGTGTGCATTACATCTATGTGCAAGCAAAAAGTACATGACAGTAGTTTATTTTTGTCATGATTTCAACGAACACTTTTTTTGCACAATGCTCAATAACAGAAAATGTTAACTATATTTTCCCCCTAAATTATATATAGTTATTTAAATTATAGTACCATTATATGTAGTAGATCATGAAAATGATATTTTAGATAGGAATTATATAGAATTTAAACTCACATATTTCTAAGTTGGAATAATGTAATGGTTATTCGAGCGAATCGGAATAAATTAAAAACGTTTCTAATTTGTATATTCATTAAAGCGTATTGTAATAACCCTAGGTAAGTATTACAATAAACACACATTATCATGCATTATGTGAAGCATAACGGAAAGGGAGATTTTTAGAAAATTTAAAAGATTGTGTAAAGCACCTGAAGACTCGGGAAAAGCGCAAAGATATGGGATGAGTCACCTGTAATTAAAGGTTGCTGTTAAATGTTAAGAGCCGGTAACCGGTTATCAATTTACTATCTCCAATATGTCGGAGGATGACTATTTTTTCATGAAATGAATTGTTTGAGTTGAAAAGTGTTGTGTAATTTGGACAGCCCTGTTCCGACAAGTAGGCAATCCGCCATTTATTTAGTCATAAATTCTCTTGGTTCCTCCCCGTTGCAGGTATCTCTCGTAGAATTGAACAGATAGGTAAAGTGGATAACGTTTAGAAACCATTACAAGTAAAACTCATAATTTTCCCAAGCAAACAAACCATTAAAACCAAAATTATTTACTAATACGTTCTTAGTGCCGTATGTTAACTTACAAGAGGTGCATGAAGTAACAAACGTTTGAAATTAACGAATGGTATATATCGCTGCCATCATTTTTGTGGGATAATATTTTGTTATTGCAATTTATGAGTAGTTAGTTATTGACATCAAAAGTGCTGAAGTTAAAGAACTAATGTGCGTTTCCAAATTCGTTGGTATAAATATAATTACGCATACTTGATAGCTTCTGTAATATTTATAATGAATGCCATTGGTGCTTTATTTTCAAAATAATTAACTAATCAGAAATCACATACTTCCTTTATTCCACGCGAAAAAAATATTTTGATGGATTTTCTACTCGATTGACATCAATCTTTATACCAAGATGTGTGTTATTCGTTAGTTTTATTTATACAAGCGTTGCTTTACTGTTAAAAATGAAATTGAAACATCTTCGAAAGAAGATATTTCTCAGAATAAAATTTAACGAATTTGTGGAGAAAATTTAAAAATATTAATATTTCTAAAATAATCTTTTACCAACTCAGGAAAAAAGGTTTGACAATTTGTCATATGTTTATTATGTATGTACCTGATATTACAAACAGTACTACATTTTTGAAGCACACCGAATTATAATGAAGAATTATATGAATATGATATAGTCTCTTACTGGGCATCTATGCAACAAGGAGACCTATATTAGAAAAGATCAATGAGACAATCTTTCGATTTTTCATTATTTTTTCAAATTGTGTAATGATTTGTGTTTCATGTTTTTTATGAATACTCATTTTTTCGTATATTTATATTTTATATCTCGTCAAAGGGAAGTCTCGTATTCCTGCGTGTATTTGGAATAACGTTTCAAAAGTATCCAATATGTTTTTAAATAACTATTAAAATATTTATTGTTTAATAATTAAGAACTGTTAATCACTTTTTTACGGTTCATAAGAAACCCAAGACAGGAAAATAAACCGGAAAAATTTCTAGTTTATTATTTAAATCTCATTTTACCTGCAAACAATTGTATTTTGTACTAATCTTCCACGGTAAAATAAATAATATTAATACCTTAATTACATGTTCAGTAATAAATCCTGATTTGTTTATAGCAGTTTTATTTATTTATTATTCCATTAGAAATTTATTACCTAAAAGTCTTATTTGTTTGAAACACGTTAACTAATTCACAGCTCTCAACATTCCCTTTCCTCTTTATTAATTGTTTATCTCTTCTAAAACGAATTGTTCATCCCCTTGTGTTATATAGGATGTAATTCATTTTTGAGCGATGGATCTCTGGTAACATATAATGCATACTTGTTCTCTTCCCTAGATATACCACTCTCGCGTAACTTTTTGCATTCATATCTCACCATTTCTTCTCTTTCTTAGTATATTCCATACAATTAGCCTATCCATGTTCTTGCCTCACTGAAACATTTGATTTTGTGCTCTGAACGTCCTCTCACTTGACGCATATGTAATCAACGTTCATATTCACAAAGGTGTTTTTCTCTGTCGTTTCAACATCTCCCTTTCTATTCTATCTTATTCCTTTTCTGCTTATTCCTCTCTTCTGGTCACCGTTGTTTATCGTCCCACTCGGCGCGGTGGGTGGCTACGACTCCGTCTACGATAACTCACAACGGAGTCTCCGTTGGACGGATTTCAGTTTACGCACGGTGGGTGCCGCACAGCGCCGCGCCACACCATGTCGCTTCTCTTAACGCACGGCAATGAACGACCCTTAAATCAACAGCGTTAAGGGATGCGCGGAGATGTATGGTTACAGCAAAGGTCGGTGAAGCAGATCTTTGGCAGACGGTGGTCAAACGGTAAAAGAAAAATGGTTGTGTTGGCAATATAAACTTGTGGGAGGTCTTAATAGAGAATACAGACAAAAGTATGTTATTTAACCATAAACAGTACACCGAATTCGTCGAGAACCTTTCTTTAATGGCTGATCTATAATGTAGAGTCATAGTGATAAGTTAATTGTGATTAAAATACATTAACCCCACTTTATACACATAGGTCTCCATAACGTAAAATGTGAATAGAATTTCATTGGGGTAGCCATGGTCTTATATTATCAACAACCGAAAAGAACGACGTTAATCAATGCTGATTGTGAACATTTCAAAAGAGCTAATAAGTAAATTTTATGTATAAAATGTACAGAAAAAGGAACTTAAATATTCATTCCATAAATATTTCAAAGCGTAATAATGCATCATGAAAACCAGCAGTAGTACATTTTCTTGCACAAAAATAGAAATGGGAGAAGAAAGATTCATTGCAACGATATTCGGCTCTCCTAATGTTTTTATTATTACAACTTGAGCAATATAGGAGAGTGGCGCGGAGACTTATGATAAGTTCGCGGGTTGCGCAGGATTAGTACTGGGAGACTGTAATGGAACATGTACGCTCTCAGCGGGGCGTCATTAGCGCGTCGAGGCTCTGCCTAGAGACTCCCTGTGGACATCCTTTGGGTTCCCTCTGGCGTCCCTCAAGGCTCTACCCTTCGTATCTGTTGATGTTGGGAGAGTCATAGCTGAAGTAAGCAAACTCGTCGTTCTCTCTATCACACTCTATGGTTGATACTATCTGCAGCATATTCCACTTTCAATATCTTTTATACAGTCGTTAATACTATCTCATTTTTTACAGTATTAAACTATTACCTTTAAAAGGTGTTTGGAAACTTAGAATATTTTACACGACTAGAAAGTATATAAAATATACAAACCGTAAAGGGCTATGTTTTTGTAAATTATAGAGTCTGATGTATGACATCTTCTCGGTGTTTTTAGTTCTGATATTGAAATTTCTTCTTGAGAGACAGGAAACAAGAAAAAATTCAGGTTTCGTTGGATGTGTCACATCATGTGACATCCTTTCTAAACTCACTGGAACTATGTTGTGTAGGGCCAAAATACTCATTTCTTCTGTGTACGATATTGGTTCCCAAGTCATTGCTATTTTTAATTTTAGCACAACTATTTTGGAGATTATCCATCGTCTTAACCTGCAGTAGCCCAGTGGTAGAGTCCTCGTCCTGAGGATAAAAATATCCCGGTTCGAATACCCGAGCTGTTGGATTCCTGCAGACGGACGTTGAGGGAGAATGTTCAAAACATTGCTTGTATTAATCACCAGTCGAATATGATTAAACAAATTTAGACGATGGATAATTTCCAAAAATTTGCAAAATGAATTAAAATAGTGATCACTTGAGAACCAAACCTAGAATCTCGTACATTGATTGCAGGGAAGCATTCTAAATAAATCGTTGTATAACCATCGAATCAGGTTTTTCCCAAAGTCTTTATTGTCAAATTTATTTTAAATTAAGCAACATTCAGGGTGTTAATCGCAACTGAAAATGTAAAAAATATGAAAATATATGTTTCAAATCTGGAAAGAACAATTACATTAAATGGAATAATCTCCAATATAATGAAATCAATTAATATATTTTCTCGAAGTTTAAACGTTAATGCTACGAACTGTGAAGAGTTAATTGTAATTTTTGGCCAAACACTTGCACGTGAGTATTAACAAAATTATCTCATTTATTTCGTCTTGAATTAAAAATCTGCCATTACTAACCTTAGATTTGTATCGTATCGCAACCTCATTAATTTAATGTAGACTTATTCCTGAATGATACAGAGCTTGTTAAATGGGGTGAATTATTTTCAATGAAAATATACACCTCAATATGGATACCAAAGTCACATATTCTCTTAAAGATTTTTGTAAATAAATAATTGATAAACATGCTCCCCATCGGTTAGCAAAGGTAAAACGACCTACGGCTCTCATTGGAAGGGTACTGAGGTTAAAAAGTTTCTTTCAGAATCAAAACTGAAACCATGTATCTAAAAACAAAAAATCCAGTAGATTTTTAATTTTCTCCTATTTTAAGAAATAAATTAAAACAATTAATTCGAAATAACCGTGTAATATATCGTATTCTTTGAAAATAAAATTCCGAGAAAGATTTTTCAACTATTCGTTTATTCTGTATAGAAAAAGGAAATAATAAAATGACATCTGATGATATCTCTACCTCTGAAAATGATTAATTTGAAAAAATATATTTTATTACTGATAATATAGACCTTATAAAATTTGGAAAGTCAAAACTCATATCAAAGACGTACTTGCAGGAGAAAACACCTATTAGAAATTACCTAACGAAGATTCAGGCAAACAAGATTAAGTCACTGAAATTTGGGTGGAATAAGCAATATACGTTTACATATATTTTTTTTTTATTATATAACATTACTTTGTAATTATTCGAAATATCAAAATGAAATAAAAAAATTTTTGCCGCAATCGTCACCATGACAGACCTCGTCTTCATATAACAGAAGCCATTGATGGGCTACTATCTTTCTTCGATTTTAGAAAAATGATTTTATATCATCTGAAGTTTGTTATGAAAACTTCTAAACATTTCATATTATAAAAATATTATTTTAAATGTGTTCACTGAGATGCAGTAAACGTTTTAAAAATATACATATTAAGTCTTGATCGAAAGATACGAATACAATACGATAGAAGATCATATGAATATCCTGTTGAAATGTCCTGTTGTTATAGTGCGATGTCAAAACTTTCACAAGTCTTATTAGTCGCATTGTAGAGAGGTAATATGCTGTAACATTTTCCTTTTTTCAATATAACTCGATAAAATGTAGAATACTGTAAACTCTTTAAAATATTTCTTGTATAAATTGAAATAGGTTTCTGGTTAAAATTGTTGACCGAATAATTGTAATGGAATAAATTGTTTCATCTTGTGAATTATCTACTAAAACAAAATTCTAGGCACGACAACAAAAGTAATTATGTCTAAGTTCTGACTCCGTGAATTACGAGCAAGGGAGACAGAATTATGAAGACAAGCATTTCGTTTTTCTTTCATATCGTAACACAATACAACAATCCACTTCAATGGAAGCTCGTATTACCTCTTAAGCTTAACAATGTTATTACTGATGCCCAATAATACGCTATATTACTACGTGTAGTGAGAATGCTGAAGCATATTATTTTCTTTGCCCAATTGCGTATTCAGCATTCATAGAGCATTTGCTGCCAAGAGCTTACTGGAGACAGAGTCCACAGCAATTGTGATTCGTTCATTGTATGCTTATTAGATGCAAAACGTTTATTCTTTTCTAACACTCATTTAGAGACTCGATTGTGCTTGTGGCAAGTGTCTTTAAGTTGTCTAACATACCCCAACATCTTACCTACAAGTATTCTTAAGTTCCCAGAACTTGCAAGATTTTTGTGTCAATGATTTTTCCATAGTGGTATTTTTACCGGGTTAAAAAAGTATGTTTTAGGTTTTGATGAACCATCAGGACTCAATGTTTACTTCACTTAGTTGCACTTGATTTATTAGAATTTTAATAATTATTTGTATGCATGTAAAAAAATCTCGATGTCTATATCATATCTCAATATTTGGAAGAGTATATCGAAAAATAATCTCTAGTTTGATAATCATACGTACTTCTGAAATAACTTTTTTGTGTTTTATTAAATACAACTTTGTTTGTGTTATTTTAATATCATGACCCGTACCCAACAATTTTATTATTGCCTTAGGAGTGTGCTGAAATGTTAAAACCGCCTCTGCCATAAGGCAATTCATTGGAATTGATGGTGTAGTCCATTGCTTCCGGAGAGTAAATAAGTATTTTGTCCTCCACATGGTCATATGCAGTTTGTAACTTCATTTTTACAATAAATTTATTCATTTATGAGAATAATGTCGCTCCTCATTCTTTTGTAGTACATCACCATAAGACAGGAATAAAATTATGTGGAAGTTAACGTATCCGCTATAAAATCCACATCTCCTCTGTTCCTTAGAATCAAGGGATATTCTTATTCTAAAGTATGGCCCCCGTTGAATAAGGGTCTTGGAAAAAACTTAAACGCAGCTTTCTCCTTCCTTAATGTTATGTTTATGCGGCGTGATGCAGCGGGGGGTCCGGTCGGCGGGCGACTGCTTTGCTTCGGCTACACGGACGCCAAACTACATAGGGTTCTTCCTACAGGTTCGAGGCTCGATGACGTCACTACAAGGGTGGCCCTCAACCATCCACCCGCTACGCTGTCTGGCCGCCCGCAGACTCGGTTAATGCATGGCTAATGAGACATGTGTCTTAAGGGTGACATTTAATTACCGCTCTTTTGTGAGTGCGCAGGCCGCTTTTCCTCGCTGTCGACTCTCCACCTTCGTTGCCACCTTCCCATCGATAGCTCCTTCAACAAAAAAGCGTGTTACGATCAATTTCGCGAAATAATACGTCTCAATTGTTTTCAATAACTTCAATAAAATTTTATCTTTTCATTGCAACTTGTTTCGCTGTATCTTTACATGTTTTCTGTAATTAATCATTTTTGAAGAAAAAATAAAATAAAATATAATTTAAATTTATTTCACTTTTATATGTTAAAGGTACGTACAAGACTGCATCAAGACTTTTTCATTTGTTTTAAAAAAAGTAATGTGAATTAAAATAACATATCTTTCTGTTAACCTCCCCTTCTCCGCAAACTCCGTCGTTTCATCGGCGATTTAATCTTCTTCTCTGACGCCGCTGTCATCAAACGTTCTTCCTCGCCCTGTTATGACTAGTAGTAGTGCTCTGCGTCGGGCGCCGCGCCGTCACAGTCTCAAACGGCATGCCGCAAAACACCGCTAAGCGCTCCGGTCGGTTGCTCCTTTGAACTCCAACGAGCACGTCCTGTTTAGCTTACCACGGACATGAATGACGATGAAATGCTGAGATGAGATTTTAATTAATTAAGAAGTTCATGTTTAGTTACGGTTCTGAAGACGACGTTTAATTGACATAAAATCTACTTTGTCATAATAGACTCATTGTTTTCATACATCTCTTATTTGTAAAATCATTTTAATATCCTGCCCCGTGTTGTACATCAAACTAACTTAACATACACCATCTTATTTGTGAATGTGATCAGCTTAATAGCGAACCATCTACAAAACAAATATAACAATATTGTTTTTTGGAATGTTCATTTAATTTTTCAGTTTTTATTTTAACATGGGTTGTTATTGTGAATGCTAATATTGTGAATGTACTGAATAATTTTATCCCTACATTGATGGTATGTGCGTAGCGAATACAATTAGAAAAAGCATTTTCTGTTGTTTGTTTTTAGTTCGGACGATTTATTTGTAAAAGTAATAACACTACTTATATTATATTATAATAAAAAATAATATTAACTACAGTTTTGACTATCTTAGGTTCCTTTTTTTAAAAATGCATCACTTATTTTGTTTCCACCAAAAAAGATGAATAACGTTTTGGAAATATTAAATCCCGAAACAAATTTTAATAGATTGTAATATCCATGCGCAGAAAAATTACTTTGTATTTCATTCAGCAAAGAAACGTGTTTATACATTAAAACACAGTTTTAAAAAGAAATAATACAATGAAAATAATTGAAGTAACACTAATAGTTTCGACACTACATTTTTACTACTGCTGTATCCTATTTTACAATGAAAATGTTATCTTTTCAAGTTATTAGTTTAGAGTGAAAGATCCTATGCAAATAAATTTTTAAAACTTACAATTTGATCTTCTCCACTTCCAGGAACTTCTGCGTTCATAGTGTGTTCGAGTTTTCTGTAGATAATCTGACCGGCACCGGTACTATTAATCGATTCAAGAATTCTATCGACTCCTTCAACCTTATTACTACGATAAACGATCCCACTCGCCTCTCCGGCTCTTCTCAAACATTGCTAGATCAAATTATAGTCAACAATGGAATTTCGTATCTCTCTGAAGTGTTTATCGCCGGACACGGTGATCACCTTGCTCAAGTATTCACTATTAATAATAAACTAAAACCGCTTAAAATCCTTTACAAATTTACAAGAGAGTTTATGACATAAATAAATCCATATTTATAAATTATTTGCGTGAAGAAACATGGAAAGATGTTTACAAGTACCAAAATACCGACGAGAAATTCAATGTATTTATCTCAATATTCCTAAAACATTACAACTCTAGCTTTCCCATAAAACGCAAGTTAATTAACACAAATAAATACAATAGTTGGATCACCCAAGGGTTAAGAATTTCTTCAAAAAGTAAACGCCGTATGTATTATCTTTCAAAACTCTATAAACAGCCACCCAAATTCCGTGATTATCTTCGTAAATATAACACTATTTTTCGAAAAGTAGTCTATGCAGCTAAAGTTATGGGAAGCGACAGGCAGGTACGAAAATCGAACTACCGGACAAAAACCATGTGGAATATTATTAAAAATTACATGTCAACTTCTAAATATCGCGAAGAAAATATTTTTCTGCTAAACAATGGTAAAATCGTATCAAATCCTCAGGACATCGCAAATTTGTCTAGTTCTTACTTCTCAGAAGTAGGTAAAATAACGAACTCAATATATCCAAATCAATGTTCTCCAATTATTTCCACCTACGTACACAATTCTATGTTCACTTCCGAAACCAACGCAAGTGAAGTCATGAGAATCATCAGCTCATTAAAAACAAATTTTCAACAGGCATAGATGATATATCCGAATTTATTGTTAAATTTTCGTCCCACGCTATATTAAATCAACTCATAAATATTTTTAATAGTTCTTTACCTGAAGAGGTAAAGAATTTAAGAGAGTTAAAGTGAAACCTTTACACAAGAAAGGAAACAAACTTAATATTGGAAATTATCGACCAATGTCTCTACTACCCACTTTCTCAAAAATTCTAGAAAAATTGTTCTATAAGTGTCTTCTAGATTTTGTATCAAAAAATAACATTCTGACAATCAACACGGTTTTCGGAAATCCTTTTCCACTACAAGCGCCATATTTTCTTTCTTAAACAATGTTACCACATCTCTTGACCATGGAGAAAATCCTCAGGGTGTTTTTCTTGATTTATCCAAAGCATTCAATGTCATCGATCACGAAATTCTCCTTTCCAAATTGCATTCTTTAGGCATTCGTGGACTTCCACATCAATGGCTAACTTCTTATTTAAAAGATAGATATCAACAGGTAGAAATATCCTATACTAAAAATAAAATACTTGAGCGTTNTCTTACTTGCGGAGTACCCCAAGGTTCAATTCTCGGCCCTATACTCTTTTTATTGTATGTGAACGACATGTCATGCTCCACATCAGATTGCAAAATGGTTTGTTTTTTCTTTTTTGCTAATGACACTAATTTACTATTCAAACACACCACGCCCAAAATGTTTTGTTTAACGTTTGGTCTTGGTTCAATGCAAATCGTCTTTTAGTAAACACTGACAAAACAGTGTCTGTCATTTCACAATAGTATCACAAAATGTGTACATTTCACAATAGTATCACATAATGTGTACATTTCACAATAGTATCACAAAGGTTTCTTTTTTTTTAAACGGAACACAATTAAAAACTGTTACGAATTCAAAATTCTTAAGTCTCCATATTCAAGACAACCTCAAATGGAATTGTCACGTTGACAATCTTAATTCCCAATTATGAAAATTGTGCTACGCATTCCGAATCATAGTTAACGTATTTAGTCCACATTTCGTATATTTTGCAAACGTTTACTCCCATTTACGTTACTTCGTTATCTCCTGGGACAATTCCAGTCAGAGCATTCACACTTTCAGAATTCAGAGAAGGACAGTTCGGATAATTTGTAACTCTCACCCCCGAATCTCTTGTAAATTTATTCAAGGAATTAAATATTTTAACACTTCCCTGCATATATATTTATGAAACGATCGTGTTTGTAAAGACCAAATTACTGATGCACCACCTTTGTTTCATACAAAACAGTTTTGTTCACGAACACAATACTCACAATAGGAATAATATTAATCGTTCTAGTGTGTCAACCACACAAAAGGGACCATATTATTTGGGAATCGTTCTATATAATTCCCTGCCCAAAAGTATAAAAGGTATTATGAAATTGAATCCTTTCAAATCCGTGGTTAAAAGCTATCTCCTGCACCAGTGCTTCTACAATGAAACAGAATTTATTGATTTTAATAAAAGTTAAATCCGTCTTGTACTTTTCTATTCCATTACCGTAGTACTTTTAAAATAAATTTTAACAATTTTAAAAACAATTTTGTTGGGTGATTGTGTTGTCTTATGACTCATGTTAATTTAGTTTTATGTGTACTCAACTTTGGCACGGTTGTGTACATTAATTCTATAGCCCCATCCTGGCCCGGGTTTTTCTCCGGTTTTCCTTCGGGTAGAGGCGGATTTCTCATACAGGTTCTCTAGGTTTTTGTGTAGGGGTGCGTTTATTGAAACAAGAAATCATAAATTTAGTGTTAAATCAATTCTTAAGATTTGTAAACACTATACTCAGAATAATCTATAATTCGATAATAGTTTGTACATGTAAAATAATTTTTTTTGTGTTAAATTACAAACATGTTGATATTATATTAGTATTATAACACGTAGCTAACTTTTTATCTTATCTAGAAACTTTTGCTGAAATTTTTCAATCCGCCTCTGCCTTAGGATCCTTGATCGGAATTGATGGGATGGTCCCTTGCGTGCTTCCGGAGAGTAAATTAGTTCCAGAGAGTAAATGTACTTCACGTGTTCATACGCAGTTTACTACTTTTTTGGCAATAAATTTATTTATTTATTTAAAAAAATTAAAAATATCCATTGACATTTAACATTATTTCAAAATGTCACTGCCAAAACTTCAAAACATTCAGACTGATATTAGTAAATTCAAGTAGAACTTTAAGGAGAAATAAGTTAAACTGTTTGCGTCAACACAAAATAAACTTTATCGAGGCGTGCGCTTGCACATCTTGCAAGTATATGCAGTGGCAGGTAGCCACCACGCTTATCATATATACGGGAATTTTAGTTGTTCAGTGAAATCGGTCAACGGAGAACAACTAAAATTTATTCAACTAAAATTCACTATTTTACGTTTTTCTCGCTTGATTTGCTTTGCAGTTAATATAAGACATATTTTAATGTAATGACGCTTTTCCTGTACATTGATTTTTCCAATTTCTTTTATATTACTAACAATCATTGTGTTTATGCCTCTTTTTGAGGTTAAATGCTTGGTTTTTCTCTTCAAAAATACAGAATTTTTCATCATATTCTTTTCTAGTCCCCATTTCGATTTCCTATTGGTGAATCGATTTTCATGAGATCATAGCTTGTTTGGGTAGAGAACAGACCGCATTATTCAGTATATCATGTGAGATTAGGTTTTATTGTTATTTAGATGTTGTAGGTATACAAGTTAAAGAAATGTATAACACTTAACTTGTTAATAGTGAAGAGAATAACATTACCATAACATTTTGATTTGTGTCTGAATTGTTCACAAGATGTGCTGTTTTTGCGATATTGAGATTCCAGCTAATTTTACAAGGTGTAAGTGACTTCTATACAAGGGGAAACAAGAACACCCGAAGCGAGATGCATCATACTGTTTTTAAATACTAAACTGAATGATTGCATAAAAAATAAAAATGAAAAATAAAATAATTAATGATTTATAGAATACAATCTATTTACATTTTATAAATTTAGAACTATGGTGTATGATTCATTTACTTTTTCAAATATTTGCATCTCGAAAAATAAATATACTCATTCATTGTTTGTTTTTATGTAGCATGTTTTTAAGTAATATAGTAAGAACATTGTATAATGTTAGTAGTATTGTGGAAATAGTCTGAAAAATTTGTGTTGGACTCCGAATATTAATTTCCTACAAGTATTTTTTAAATTTATTTTCAAAATAGTTTAATACGGGTTTATCGTAACTGTGTTGTTCGATTGCATTGAGTCAAATAGTGTTACAATAATCCGCATCCCAGAAAATCATCATAGATGACGTATACTTGAGATCCAATCTCATCTCACTATAGTCAGGTCGTGATTATGACATGGCTCGTAACATATATGATAAAATGACATATACTTGCCACCGTATACTTAGAAAATGATAATTCCAAGTCTTTTGGATATAGATCACTAGTCAACTCGTGATATATCATATTGTGGACATGAGCACAGAAGTTTATTGGCTGATCAAATAATGGGAAACAATATATTGTCAAAAAAGCAATTACTAACTGAATATTACCACGAAAATAAATACACAAATAAATAAATAAATAAGTGGATGAATAGATGCCACAAGTCTTTTTTGTCAACTCTCTACTAGTTTTTTTCTTTTTTTATACTTAGATAATAAGAATGCACACAATTCCTCCACGACCCTGATAGAAGATTGGTACAATCCAGGATGGTTCTGACTCTCCTTGACGCGCATATCAAGATTTGTGTGTTTATGAGAGTAAATAGTGTGTGGGAACTAAACTTACCATTATTTCCCATAAATTCCTCTCCTCTCAATCTTCCATTGTTGCAAATCATGCCACTTCCTATTCTATTAGCAGACTCAATCACTCGCGCCTCCTTTCGGACATTTCTCTTTGAGAGAGAGCTATAAGCATAAACGTCTTCGTTGTTCTTCATTCGACACACGTACTCCTCACGCTATGACATGAGCGTCTCAGTGCATAGATTATGCGTCCTTAGTTTAATGATTGCCTCGCGAGGTAACTCCGGTAAGCGAGTACGTGGGCTGAGGAGCAAAGAAGCGTTATGACTACCAGCTGCTCAGTAAAATAGGCTCCTCGCATCCCGGGACATATTGCTCGGAGACCGTACCTAACTCGTTAGAATACGTTAGGAATGTAAATGGATATTCTGATTCACATTTTCAGGAAAATATAGTGTTTTCCTTTTAGTTTCTCTTGCTTCGCGATGAATTTGAACGCGATTAATTAATTTCCCAGTTGAGTTTCATTTGTTCGTTTAAAAAGATTAGTGGTTATCTACCATTTTATTGTAATTTACTTCAGTAAAATTTAATAACTAATATATATTCCTCACGTACATTATGTACATTACAGCGTAGTTTTCTTTTTTTACGAGTGTTTCTTGACTATACAGAAAATTGTTCATGTATTTACGCCGGTGTTATATTATACAGTACGATTTGTAGGCAATATTTTCCGAATAATATATAGTTTGATAATGATGCGTACTAATGAAATAACGTTTTTAAGTTTTATTAAATACAAATTTGTTGGTATTATATTAATATCATATCATGTACTGAACTATTTTTATTCTTATCTTAGGTGTCCCGAAATGTTAAATCCGCCACTGTCTTGGGTCCTTGATCGGGATTGATGAGATTGTTCCTTGCTTGCTTCCGGAAGGTAAATTAGTTGATTGTCGTCCACTTGCCCATACGCCGTTTGTACTACTTTTTTGAAAGTAAATTCATTATTATTATGTAAAAAATAAATAAATAAAGGGGAATGCTTCTAAAATGTTCATAGTATGAAAACGCACTGTTTTAATCATTTAGATAAAGAAACTAAATGAGTCTCAAAGTAAGGAATTCTATTATTTCTAAATGAATATTTGTAAACAAAGGAATTTATACTTTATATTGTTATTCAATGAACATATATATAAAGCTACGAATGTAACATTTTACTGAGATTTGAACTATAAATTTAAAAAAAAGCAGACGTGAAAATGACTGAAAAATTAATCAAGACAAAAAAATTAAAGTAAAATGTTTATTTAAAAAAATGAAATTGTCCCAGACTATTTAGTAAGCAACATATCTGAATCCCTGCAGTTGTATTACATTACAATATTTATAACCAAGACACTAAAATTACATTTCTTCAGAGTGGAACTATACCCATGAACTCCTGTAAAATAACTTTAGCTTGATTCTTGTGTCGAGCTTTTTTTTCATACCACACATGAAAATGTTACCCAGCTATGCAACTGTCATTTCCACATTTCTTCAACAGGAGTCCATCCTCCTCCACCGACATTCCAGTATTCGCTAGTTGATGTGCATACCACCTCTGTATTTCAGCGTTGTTAATGGAGCAGATTTTTTGTGGCAGCAATGGCTTTGACCCCTCCAAACTGCCAACAGGCGCCGTAAACCACACGCGGTGGGGGTTTCGAGTCCTGCCTCTCTTAACGGCCCAATTCCTGTCCTTGGCACTTTGACTCGCTTCCACGGATAGCCCTGCCTGTTGTGGCTCTACTTCATATCTTCAACAAGTTGAAGTGGTGATGGAGTCGTGTATGTTTGTGGACTAACTCTTTGTGGTGGACGCTTTCTTGACTCAGAGTTTTCTGTTTTCAGTATTCAAAGGTCATATGTGGTCCACCCTCTTAAACACGATCCTATTTCTTTATGAAGTGAGTTTTAATTCTTATACAGTCAGAATAAAATCGTGTGAATTATGCAGTTGATGTAAGCTCCTTTAATTAACATAATATATCGACCACAAAAAGTTGTTATTAAAGAAATAAGAAATTCACTCTCGCTTGATTAATGGGATAATTTTTCCAACTAATTATATGTTAATTGTATCAATGTATTGAGATAACTTAATATTTTTGTAGTACCTTTCTCATACTAATGAAAATTAACCATGGACAACCACATCAATAAGTTCGGTTTTCCCTCAATATGAAACATGTTCAGTAGTTCAGATGCACATAAATACAATCACACTTGTGACCAAAATATTACGATGCAACTTACAAGTAACTCAGAACTAATGAATTCATTTCGATCTCAGAATGTATGACCACATAACAAGGTATTTCACGAAATCCAAAATTCTCGTTCTCGAACGAAGAACGCTGCATTATCTAACTCATTACAAAATAATCAACTCTTTCAGGTTCGAAGTGGAACGCTTGAGTGGCTCCCAATCCCTCTAATACTCGGTATGGTACAACTCTTCATAATAATCATATAGTTGACGCAAAGCAAATTTTAATTAAAAATTGCTTTCTCATTGAATTAAAATCGTTCATTTTTTCTTCTTTCAGACGACGTCCTTTGTTCATATAATATATTAACCGAACAGGATTTGACAGATAGAAAGTTGGGGATTAGGTTCATCGTCCTGCAGTGTCAACCACTCATTGCAAAAAGGGCCATATCATTCTGGAATCATTCTTTATAATTCCCTCCCTAAAGACGTAAAATATATAATTAGATTGAATCTCTTCAAAACTTACCTACTGCACCATTGCTTCTACAATGTGTAGATTTCATTGATTCTAATAAAAGTTAAATTGGGTTTCTTTTTCCCATCAAATATATTTTTTAATTTTTCCTTTGAACGTCAATTCGTCTTTAAGTGATTAAAATTCAAAACTTTTCCTACATGCTATTATTCTTTTCTATTATTCACACAAATTTAGTTTTATCTGTACAACTGTCTCGGTTGCCTACTTTTATCAGATTGTATATTAAACTTGGAAATTTCAGTTTTAAAGTATATTTTTGTCAAGTATATTTCGTAAAAGTTTCTTACATAAGCGTCACTTACATGAATATTATTGACAATATTCAATCAGAGGTTTAAATGGTATCCTCAGATATTTCATATACGTACTTGAGTTTTGAAGCTTAACTTCCAGGAATTGCATTGAAACATTAGATTGAAGATTCACTTTTCTTATCGAAAACAAATCAAACGCTTTACGATTTCGCAAATGTTGCTTGACCTTTTCAAGAATCATTCCTGTGATCTTGAGCAACGATCTTCTGAAGATCGACGGAAGATATTCGATGATCTGGAATGCATCGATTCGAGACCGAAAATGTATCTTGGGAATGATATTTGAACGCAATTGAAGATGAGTAACGTAAGAGTAGACAGATAGGGGTGAGGGGATTATTTCTAATCTACAGTGAAAGAGATTGATAAGAATATTCTCCAGTACAAGATTCGCATTTGAAAGTTGATTTAGCTATTTTTCATTGAATGTTGAACTTTTTTATTTTGTCACTGGGGCACTGATTTTAGACCCCGGAGCTTCGAAATTTGGCACTAGTGTTCTCCAGAGTTGGCCAATGTTGACCTGGGAATTATTTTTTCTAAATTCGAATTTGATTTTCCTTTGTTTAACATCAAGCGGATATGGTTTCAGTCATGAAATGACAACCTTCGTAATTCGACTCGTGTGTTTTCTAGGTCGGGTGCAAGTGATCCAAAAAGGTTTTTTTTTAAATTTGGTTAAATCTTCTGACAGTATTAATATATGTGATGTACTCGTGTATTAAAAGCAAAATTAACAAGTAATATAATAATACAAGACTTAGGATCTTTTATGGACGAACGGTATTTTGTAATAAAAACTCTCACGTTCCGATTTCGTTTGAAGTCGTTGTCAGGCAATTCAAATTATAACAAATTATGACAAGAAACGTAGAAAAATATAAATATAGAACACGTAGAAGTAATTTTTATTTTATTAAAAGTAAATTTTTGAATAAATCAATAAGTAATTCTATGTGAAATTGGACAAAATTGGACAATGTTTGCAATAAGCGTTCTTTCTAAAACTTGTGATAGGAACTCGAATGGAATCAAAATGGAAACTCTACCGGAATTTTAGTTACCTATCAGTTGGCTGTGTGAACAGTTCATCATTTGAAAGCAAAAAAATGCGAATGTATCTTGAATATTCTTTTAAGAATGTGTTTTTAAGAATGAAAAACTTATTCTTAAAAAGTGCTAAAGTGAATTCTATTCAGAAATGAGAACCTCTTTGAACGCATTATCATAACAAAATACATTCTCTGAGTTTCACCAAAATAAGTGGAGCCATTTCCGTGAGAAAAACTCTAGAAACATATATACATACAATTATTTTTCGTTTAATGGAATAGTAGTTTGCAAAAACAGTATCATATACCGCGACAATCGTCCTTTTTTCTCAGCAATCTCTGTTACATTGGTTCCTCCATTCCTTTCACATCCTCGAGAGAGGCTGGACAACGAGTAAGTGAGCCTTTGACCCCTCGCCTCGGTACATATAATTACGCGTGAGCACAATCAAGGGCGACCTATCTCCGTTATTATATAACGCTGTACCTTGTGATTAGCACATGGGTTTAATTAATGACCGCCCACGTTCCGGTCTCCGATCAGGTCCCGCTTCATGGAGGAGAATAAACCATTAAGACACACTATTGTTTATGCGGGGGTGGTGTGGGGTGGCTAGTGGCCGTGCGAACCGAGCCGTGGCACGCGCGCATCAGCGTATTCTTTTACCCCTTTCGTTTCTTTTATCTCACTCTTCGTCGTTTTGCTTCCAAACTTTTTCCTTCGAAACTCTCCAAGGTCCCCTCATTATTTGTAAATCTAGTAACATAAATGCAACTGTAAAAACAAAAATTCTTGGCTTCTTAAGTACAGTCTTTTTATTATATAACCATTAAACATCTTTCCCCCAAAAGTAGCTGGAACACAAGATAATTATCTGTATTTACCTCGTAGCTCATGTTATGACTGAATCGTTAATAATATTTATGTTCTATTTCTATCAGCCCGTTTTTTGTTCTTAAATTCAAATCCCATGTTTGGAATTAGATTTCTTCATGTAATTTTTATTGATGCTTATGAATTACACTTTTGAGACTGGTCAATTTGGGTAAGAAAATCAAGTTATTTTCTTAATTTATCAAGTACATACTCTTTAACATGATATATTAATTTCAACATTTTGTTGTTGTTTTCTGAAAAATTTCTAGACTGTATGTCAAAAAAATCTCATATTAATGATATATAAAATATTGTGTCAAATGGTTTATACTTATTAACTATTATGAAATGCCTTAACATATTTTCGGTATTGAACATTTGAGGTATGATTGTTTTGAAATTTTGGAAGTTCAGTGGTCAATTAATGTGGCAACATGAAGGTGAGTTGTGGAAATATCATTCAGATTTAGACTTTTATAGATGAAACGTATTGGCTTTCAATTTTCTGGACAAACCTATCTTTTCAAATACTCATTTGAAAAAATAGCATGACCTAGCTTTGGTCAGAAAACTAAATATTCCGAGGAGAAAATGATAGAATTTATCGTGCTCCTTTTTATCATTCAATAGTTAATTAAGCAAACACTTGCCACAAAAATCGTATCATGTAAATTATAATTTTGTATTATGATTTTCTCTATCAATTAAACAATATTGAATAAAACTATTGAAGACTTTAAAAATTATGTTTTAATAAATACATCCTTATTAAACCCTGAGAAGAGTTAAATCCTCAGAAGGGAAATTTTCTAACATTGGATTGGGAATATTTCTTTATATTTAAAGAGAGACCCCTTAGACCCGAGTAAAACAGAATTGTGAGTACGAGAGCTCAAATTTTCTTCAAAATCCTAGTACAATTCATTATTCAAATAAAAACCTAAATACTAAATAAATATATTGTTTACATTGATGTATTTAAGTACTAATCGTAAAATCTTTCATGCTCAGAATCTAAATTAAGTTTTGTGCCATTTACTTTGATTTTATTACTATTTGTTCGTCGTGAAGTTAATTATGCATCACCATTTCAAACGAATAATAAATATGACAAATGAGATTTGATATTTACCTTATGTAACATTAATTTTAAATAATTGTTGATCCAGTATTAATAAGAACACTCGTGACCCATCGGTAGAAGAGCTCGATGGATAGCAGCCACCAGGTCTCCGACCCTCGTTTGACCCACTCCTCCGACCCACTGTTCAAATCCGTGTTTGTGTCACTCGAGGTCTCTCGGTTCTCTGCGGTAGGTGTACATGGAGACTTCAATGCCTTAATAGACGACGAACGCTCGTGCGTGTGATTTTACGCATCAGTTGACGGTGTTTCTCACGACTCGAAAGAGGACAAGTGAACATAATACAAGCTCCTTTATTACCTAGCTTGCTATCCAAACATATGAAGAACGACTTAACACACTTCTCCGGATTAAGAATACGTCGAATCATTCATTCTTCCAGTGAAGCCCTCGACTGACGTTCATTCTAATGGTTTCGCTGGTGAGATAGGCTCACTTTTGCTTGCATTAATCATAAAAATAGCTGTCATGTATAGTAAAATATTGGTTTTCGAAGACGTAGCTTATGTAATATGATATGAAATTAAGAAACGCAAAACTACATCATTACCGTTGTCTTAAAACCATCGTCAAATTAAAGAAAAAAATTGTACGGTAAATTTGTCTACTCGACAAGGAACATTTAATACGAGTTATTTAAAAATGTGAAACATCAATTTACGATCATACAATCTTAATCATTTAATTAATGCGGTGTTTCATTCACAGTAGCAATAGATTTTAATAATGAATTACTAATTGAACAATTCTAAGAATAAGCAAATTTAGATCAAGTTTTGTTAACAACATTCAAACATATGACCGCTTGCTGAACATTTGATTACTTGTTGAAAGGGTTTAACAAAATCCACACTTATAAATCTAAAAAAACCTGATTATCCCATTGATTTTTTTTAAAGAAGAAACTCTTTCTCTAAGTATACACGTTAATTTTGATCTATAATTCTCTTTTTCATTTTTGAAATCTAGCAAAGAAAAATTCTTAACTAAGGAACAAATGAGATTGCAGAAGGAATACACAAAATTTAGACGAATAACTACGGGGTTATAACTTATGGACTTCGTTAGATAAGAGTTATTTTTCTTTCCTCACTACTATCTTTCTTTAACAAAAAAATATATAGGCAATAAGTGGGATCTGAGAGTACTATATTTGTCAATATAAAATACATGTTTCATAATTGAATTATCTTACCATTTCCTCAGTATGAATATTTAACATATTTCTTTTAAAACTGTATGTGAAATCACTAATTCCGTGACCTTCAGGCAACAAAGATGCCTTTCTCAAAAATATGAACCACGTGCAAAAGACAGTCATGTACATAAAATGTGACTTACTTCACTCTGTGTTCTTAATATATTCTGTATGAGACGTTTCTTCCTACGTTGGACCACTCCCCTCTCTGTTAAGCGATCCACTGAAAGAACCGCCACCCATCAATTAGTCCAGAGGCAACCTCTGGACCCAGCTGTCCCTGAGGGAGCGTACGAAAAATCGAACAAAACTCTCCTTTCATTGCCGTTCACCGGATGCAAGCACTTCTTAAGCGAGTCGTTGTTCGCACTTCTGACCCATGGGTGGCGGAAGTGTAAGACTCTAATAGAAGGTTGTGCCTCTTCCAAAGAACGGAAAAGTGAAAAATAACAATTATGCGAGAGGGTAGAGCACAAGTAAGACGTGCGAAACGAACAAACCAATATCTTTTATAATATTTTAAATTATCATTCTTCTCTTGTGTTAACGCTTGTTGTCAGCATTTGTGGCGAATAATGGAATACTTACTGTTTTGAGAATAGTTTTCTATTTAAAAAAATGTTCATTCTATAGACAGTTTTAAATAGACGTATACTAACGAATGTCTACTTTCAGTGTCTCATTATACAATCCACCCAACCATAAATATAATTTATTTTTTATCGCTGTATAAAGAAACGAAACGAAAGGGTAACGAAAATTACCCTCGCCGTATCATGTAAAGGAGTTTAGATTATAACCACGTCGTAATCTTTGAAATAAGCAATCCAAAATTTGCCAAAATTAGTGTGAGAAGATAAATGTCTATTTTTGGGATTGAAGGATACCAATATATTTTGATTTACAAGAAGAATTTGGTAAAATTTTATGATTACAGAAAATACTATAAGAACATTTCTCCTATAGGAGACTGTTTTGTTCTGTATGATAGCTTTATTTTTCAAAGTGCTGTTCGTTACCCAACTCTTCTAGGGAGTAGAATTTATGCAGACTCTTCTCAAGGTGTGAAAGACACCGGTCTCAAGCGTGACGGGGGCCCGCCCACCGAAAATGGGTGACACCCACTGACAACTATGGATCTCATAACAACCTGCGCTGTATATTATGTGCCACTGCAGTATATAATAATAAAAATATATAAAAAATAAATCATTTATAGTGATGCATTTTATACAAGTACATTGAAAGCGAATCCTTTCATTTTAAATAATGTATAATATTTAACAGGTTAACTTTGACCAAAGCCATTTCTTTAAAATGTACTAATTTGTCACCTATAGATGCAAGAAATATTTCAATCGTGGTAGAGGTTTTTCTTATGAAATCTGCGGAATGGAAGAATATTTCTCTTGAGATTTCGGAGAAAGAATATTTTTCACTTCATAGTCAAAATTTTGAAAAAAAAAAGAGATAAGTCAGAACGTTTACAAGTATTTCGAAAATGTTGATGAGATATAGATGAAACATTTCCCTGTATTTGTCTATCATACTAATTCTACAAGAACATCACAGCAAATGTGTTGGCACTTCAGTGGTCCCACAAAGCGTTGGCGTCTGTGAATGCGGACGATTGTTCCCCCTCGGGCGCACAACACCAGCTCTACCACCACCATCACCATCATTCCGAGTGGAAAGAGAGAGACTTGCGACGGATGGCCTCGCTTAGCGCCTCGTAAACGCGCTTGCCTTGCGGAATGTGCGCACGCCCGCGAGCTGTTTGCGCGCGCCAGGTGCTTCGTTGACACCGCCCACGTTGCCACTGTTATCAATATTGCTCTTACTGGCGTTATAACTGTCAATTCCCCATCAACCTATTCCAAAATTGTTTCTATATTTTCTATATCTTCACCAGCGCTTAGGAACATATTATGACAAAGGTCTCTTCCGGTTTCAAATACTAATCTCTACGCTATCAGCAACACCACCCCTATGTTCACCGCACTAACCACCTTCGAAGATTTCCCAACCACCTTCCATCAGTGCTGCTACCAAAGCCATCTTTCTATCACTCTTTCTCAATCCCACACAACTCTTTTGTGCAAACTTCTCTCCTTGACTAATATCTACATGATTCGAAATTTTTCCAGATACAGATCTTGTATTCGCTACCATTAAAGCTATGATCCCACCAGAATACACATTAACTAAAAATGAAGAAAATTTGTAAAGGTTGCTGATGTTTTAATCACTAGTTTCCTTTTCCATTCTTCGACATATTTTTTTGTATTCTGATGCTTTTGACCGTTCTTGATTAAAATAGTTCGTACGAAAAGAGTATACTATATTTTGACCATCAAATCAAGGACCATCAACAACAATACAAAAATTGTCGGACAGGTTTTCAATGGTGGTGAGGAAAAATGCATTAAATGCAAGTGACATTGTACGAAGAATGAGAAATGAGGAAGTAATTGTAAGAGCACGGAGGGAGAGAGAGAGGAGTATGGAAACGATAAAAACGAGGAAAACATCTTGATTAGGACACATATTGCGGTGAAATTTCATGCAACGAAGAGTAAACGAAGAAAAGATTGCAGAAAAGGGAGGAAGATGATTTCGAACGCTGGATGACATTAACAATGCACGAAATTATCTGCTGATGAAGGAAGACGAGTGTGGAGGCCGTCCAGTAAATAACTATCGTAAGACTGATACTCTAGAGAAGAAGAAATCTTTCTTCTAGGAAAAATGATATATCATGAAGGTCTCAAGTCAATCTTAGAAAAAAATCATCTTCATAAGAGCTTTTTCCTTATAACACTTTTCATTGTCATAAAGTGCATATTTGTCGTCGTTCATTGCTGGTTGCTTAATTTTAATGCCGCGAGGAATAATTAGTATTACATTTCGTTGTTTTCTTTTTTCTCGTTTAACGAATACGCTTTTGCCACATTTATCCCTTCTCATAATTTCACCTCGATTTGCAAACAACTGCAATAGTACTTTACACAACGCCTTGCAGTTTAGATTGTTTAACTTGTACACATGAAATTATGCAAAAATGTTATATTTCAGAGAATGCATGATTTGTTAACTTTTAATGATGATAAACTCCATAGAAGTAATGTTGAATCAAACGAAAACTTTGTCGTGATATTTTCGTTTTAATATGCAAAATTTATAACTCGCATTTAATCTTATCCTAAGTAAACCACATTATTGTGTTCCGGAAGCAAAACAAAATAATTTTGACAATTAAACATTTCATTGCGAAGTATATATTTTTGTGATATATTGAAGGAAATCCAAAACATTTAGTAAAATACATTTAAGTAAGAGTTTAGATTACCTTTATAATAAATAATTAATATCTGGATCTACTTATGATAAGAGAGCGAGAAAGATTCCTATTTTCCGCATTCGCGTGAACTCTACCACATATGTTATCTCTAATACTTCGTAGAAAATTAATCAATTTTACCATGAATTATCACAACACTATCTCCTTTCCAGAATATTTTTATTCACTAAAATACATTATGAGTTCAGATATTACTCTATGTCCTCTCCATTTACAAAAATCATTTTTGACAACCTGTTGTCTCAAACTCTTTTCTGTTCCAACTCTATTGATCCTTCTTACTCTTTTCTTTTTCACTTCCTCTCACCTCCACCTACGCTCCCTGTCACCCAGCATCACCTACATCTCACCCACACACTACTACCCTTTCGCGCGCGTGGAGTATCGCTCGCGGCGGCGGCGCGGCACTGAAACAAAAGTCGTACACAAAGCACTCGCAGATCGCTTGATGCGAGGTTTACGCGGCGAACAATGCGGTCGCGGGGCGGACAGCCGACTGTAGGTAATGCACACCTAGCCCTTTGAGGCCTGCCGCAGTCCCATGGCGGCCTCTTCCCTCTTACTATCCTTCCACCTCCTGCTCGCTGTGTTCATAAAGCAGCCTACTCTTCGTAACATATGTCGAAGCTTCACACTCATCCACGTATCTTTTATGATCTCTATATTTATCTATAGGAGAATGCTTCGAAATGATAATGATCTATCTGTCCCTAGGCCTCATTATACATTTTTATAAATAGTTTTGTGGGACCCATAATGTTTAGTAGAGCATCGGATGAGTTTCAAGTAATATATTAAAGTACCAAAAACGGTTAAAAAATTGGCTTTTCCCACTAAACAGTATTTAGCTTTTAGTAAACACACAATAGAAAATGAATTGTAAGGATAACTTGTAAATAGGATAATATTGAAAAGAAATTCAAAACAATGTTATAACGATAGTATTCTAAACGGACTATTCTAAACGATACTATTCTCGCTCGTCACTAAGTCATCCCGGGTTCGATTCTTTGTAGCTTTTCAATGCAATGTCTCAGTTCATATAGCTGCGACTTCTGAAAAGTGCAACCTCTGCGACTCAACACCGCAGTTGTAATACTCGGAAACAGCAATATTTCTGGATTCTATCTAGATGATGTTTCCCCCCTGGCTCAATGTGTCTAGTGAATAAACTCATACAGAAATGAGACTGACTGGCGCGCACTCTCGTGGTCCTTAGTTGGGCCCTCGTGGTCCTTGGCCGTAACGAAAATACATACATATATACAGCGTGTTTTTGGCACGCTGAAGTGTATACACTAACGACCCGAATTCGTTAGAGGATTTTATGATATTATTTTGAAACATGTGCGGAGAATAATGGCTCAATTAGAACCGAAAACCCTATAGGGTACTAATTTGAATGAGCGCCAAATGGGAGCGCGTTCTGTGAGGTATGAGACGCAGATAGAAACTTTGGAAACCGATTGTGATATTTGGAAAAATGTGAATACACCTTCTGGAAGCTAGCGACGCGGAACTTGTTAGAGATAATTGATTGGCGGAATGCACCGTGCGATAAATTTAAATTGGAGTGGGGAGAATTGCTGAGAAGGAGGAAATGCGACAGGTATCGTTCTCAATCTTACGCGGGTCATCAGAGGACATAGTTGGTTCTCACTCTTACGCGGCTCATCAGAGGGGACGGTCGCACTGAATATTCCGGAGTTCGTCAGAAGGAACGGTCGCTATTAGATCTTGCGCGAATCGTCAGAGTACGATTTGAGTTTAAATATTTCGAGAAGCATTGTATCGAATGATCCGTGGATCAAAACGAAAGAACGTAAGAACGCAGTTTGAAAGAATCAGATTTTGTGATCCGTATCGCAATTGAATTTATTAACGAACGGCCGAAATAAACGCAAGTTTGAACGCGTACGAAATATCATTCAAGGGCTCCAAGTAAAGCAATTTATGCGTTGTAAAGTTTTCCAAAACGCGTATTGGACGAAACACGAAAACGGTAGCACATCGATGACCGTAATAACTGGCCGTGAACTCGATCGAGGACGAACGAACGCTTGGAGAACAACATCGCGAGCAGTCGGTGGTTTCAAAATCACAGTATAAGCCGAGTAGCAGCAGCAGACTTCGCTGGATGGAAAGGGGTGTGTTTCTGGCACGCTGAAGTGTGGACACGATTTCGAAGACTGTATTCAGGGTGAGACTGTGTGAGTATACGTCTCTGTGAGACGAACATTTAAGCGCAGTGATTTCAATGATTAGGGATTTGCATTCCTCTGTAATTCCTCTGTCAGTGAGAAGCTAGTATCTTGTATAAGAGAAAGTCTCATTGGAATCGAGTCTGTCGTACTTGTTTTAAATTTTGTTTTCCGAGAAGAAAGAAGAGACAAGAAGGTGTTAAAAGAACTATTAAATTTTCTCTGCCGAAAAAGAACAAAGTAATACTCATATCGTGATTGTTTTGACTTTTTTTGATAAAGATTTATTGTATAATTTGCATTTGTAAATGCACGGACATATTAAATGAGCTAGATGTAACACTGCGCAACAAATTGCAAAGTATTTTTTCATTTGTATTGTGTTGGTAGCGAATTTGTGTTCATGTACATTTTATGTAATATTTTATGCCTGGAAAATCGCAGAATAAATTGTGGTAATCACATCAGAAGTACCGAATCCTTATTTTTTTTATAATTATCTTAATACACCCTATTATATATATATATATATATA
>NNCF01126268.1:1345552-1484461 GCA_002313205.1 Laupala kohalensis
GCATCGGAATCCCAGTTCCTGTAATGCACATTGTTGTGATTGCGCTGCAGTACACTAAGTTATATATATCAGTTATCCCATGGCATTTCTCTAAGTTGGTTGTTAGTAACTGGTTTATATGATGTATTATCTTCCAAAATTCTTGCAATACTTAGGTTTGGGAATATGAGGGCGTTCGTTAGGATCAATATCTAAAAATTCAATGTTGGCCCTGTGAAATTCTTTCTGTATCATTAACTGTAGATGTTTATCATCATCGTCATCATTATCGTTGATGGGTACGATTTTCTCTCTTTCCAGGGAGGGTTGTTAATCACCAACAGATCCTGCGCAGTCGAAAATATTCTCAGTGTTATGTAACGGTGTTGAATTGACCGATGGGTATCGTGCAGGTGTTCCCATACCCAACTCATATTCTGTCTCCTTTTTTATGAGCACGATCTCGTGAGACGACAGAGGGTTGTTCCTCATGATAGCCCTTCGTCTATCTGCCAAATTTTGTACTGACACTTTGCAAGCTAAGATAGGATAAATATCTATAAATTGTTGGTACATTGGATGAGTATAATGGGTGAGGTCTGTTTCAGCTTTGGTACTTCGCATATAGCAACGTATGACATCCACATTCATTTGGTTTGTCCATTCCAAGCGTTGTCGTATGCGACCGGCCCTAGTGGTTGCAGGTAGTTCAACCTGCAAAACACTTTGGGCCAGTTGGATTGATGATGGTGGGTGATCCATTATTTCTTCGGCATGTCGCTCTTCGGGTATCCCGACCAAGGCCCGCCTGCTCAACTCTTGGTCACCACCGGCTCGCATTCTGTCACCTCCAGCGGCGGCTCCAAAGGTGCCCTGGCGCTCCCCAGGCAGCGGTCCATTTTTCTAGGCCTTACGACTCTTACTGCGTGTCTCCATCACATATGGGTTTGCTTTTTATACCTACAGCAAAGGTCTAGAGGAAAGATAAGAAAAGGAAAAGAAGAGTCAATCAGAAGATTAGAAGAGTATAGAACGGAAACTGAAGGAGAACTCCCTAAGCTTTCGAAACCTAATCGCTTCGGGGTCGAAACAAACAAGAGGTTGCCAAGAGAAGCAGAAAAGAAAACAGATGCGATACAAGTAAGTGGAAGCAGTACCGCAGTAGACTCCTTTTAGGAAGGAAAGAAAACCCGGCTGATTGCCACAGCCACCGACCTCCGACAGGGACTGCGGGGCGATGGGGTCGCCACATCCCTACGCCTTTATTATTATTATTATTATTATTATTATTATTATTATTATTATTATTACTGTTGTGCTTGTAACATAAATCACGTAAATTTTGCCAGAAGTTATCTTAAATATAGTACTGTACCTATGCAATCCAATCGAATGTAAAATGACTTCCGAAATTGAAAGTAGAGAACAAAGTAAAAACCAAATATTATTAATTGTTGTATTTCACTATTTTGAAAGAACATATTTAATCTTGTATCATTCATCTCTTTGTGAACAATACTTTCTGTTTCATACTTACTTCCACAACGCAGGAAACGGAATCGAGCAAAAGACACGCGAGCAAACATCCAATAAAAGAACAGAAACTTCTCACGCCTCATCAGAAGCTTGTGATCTCATGGTAGTTCCAATGCAACCTAACATGGAAGACGATATTCAAATATACCTAATTTTCATTTCAAATAAAGAAATCTACCCATCTCAACATGTTTAACAACACTTGCTACTTCACTTGGAAAATTTACTATTCTAGCACGTATAGCAAGCATCTTCACATTTTTTTAAATTCGATAAGCGATACATCGCGATACATCAGTTTGTTATGTCCTTGAGAGAAGTGATATCCTCACTTGGCATTACATGCGTTGGATAGTTTTTTGTCCATTCGCCTTCCCAGTGGCCCCCGCAGAGGCTCTCGGAGGCTTCCAAACTTTCGTCGCAATTTCCTTTCCACAATTTATCCGTTGAGAAAGAAAATAAAAGTCCCTTTGCTCTGGGGATCAACAGTGTTAAGAATTTCATGGCAAAAGAGCCTAAATATTTTAGACATTTAATAATAGTTGTATTGAAGAAAAAATATTTTATTACTTGAGGGTACAAAATAGGAATAATTATCCAAGATTCCAAAAAATGACATATTTTTCAGGAATTTATTAATTGGACACAGAACAACCTCTTGATGGTTTCCGTAGCAGTATTGTTGATATTTCCGCAATATAGTCGTAAGTTTTTTGGTTCGCGATTGTGACGCAACTCGGAAGATGCGGTCATCTAGAATTATCATAGGAGAACTGTCATAGAATTATCATATTTTCAGGAACAAATGTTTGTTTTGTGTGTGAGAGAAGAATTCTGTTCAATAAATTGTGATATTAAACTCAAACTCGCGAACTGCTTTTTATTATAGTTGGAATAAAGTCCTACGTGACAATCATTTTTGTTTCTTTTCAAATGTCACGATTCACTTCGTACGTCATATGAAGTTTGTATCGACTTTTATTCCTTGTCATTGAAGTCGACACCTCCTGCCACTTACGCAACTATCCAGAACTAAAGTTCTGAATAATAATAGAACCGCCCGCAATGTCCTCCACTTTGGAGCACGTGATTTCTCAAAACCATATGTACTACGCACAAATTCTCATAGCCCCTTTGTCGCCAGCTGTCACTCAGTTATCGCCTCTTATTGGTGGAGTAGGGATAAAGGGAGGGAGACTCGACACAATCATGTGACCAACTAGAGCTATTTCAAACCACGATGAGAAATTACTCATTATATATCCGCTCTTGGTGTTCTCTTTCTTCGGAACTCTAAACCCAGAACGAGCACATAGGTCATGTCCCAATTCATTATTGCAACCGTAGAGGATTTTGATGCACATTTCTGCAAGAAATTATAATTCTCCTCTTTATCAAATGTAATAGAATCATTTTATACCTCGGAAACAATATTTGTATGAACAAGCTGATATATAATTTCTTGTAAGAATTCATTGCTCTGTGAGTTAATTTTCAGTAGAGGATAGGAATATTTTCGTAGACGTTTAATTTTATTTGCCCACTCAATAATGGAGGGAGTAAAAGTACAGCAAAATATTAACTATCGTCATTGCATATTTCATTACTGAGCAAATCATGTATTAAGTATTCAGAGAGACAATGTCGGACGAAATTCGGATAATAAAGTCGATCAACATTAAGTGATATTTTTGTTACACGTAACTTACTCGAAATTTAATTTTATGCAGGATATGTTATGTGCTTTCGTAAGTAAAAATAGAATTGTATTTAATATTCAGAATTATATTGAAAATGCAAAATTTGAAACAACTCCTTGGGCGAGACAAGGCTTTTTTGTCCACATGGTTGGTTTCATAGACACTGTAGATGACGTCTGCAGTTTGGTTGGGTGCGACACAGGGAGCAGTCGGTGCTGACGGCTCGATCTGTCTCCGGCAAGGGTCGTGCCAGCGACCCCCGACCGCCTCCGCAACTTATTTCCCGTCTCCGACTTTTTCCCCATCCCAAAGACGCACCTCTTTCTTTCCTCCATCTCTGCCCCTCGTTGCCGTCACTCGTTCGCCGCTCCTTACACATGTCACATCACCATAGCTAGTATTTCCACTGACACTCCCTCCTCCATCGCTGCTACTGCTGCTGCTGCTGCTGCTGCTGCTGCTGCTGCTAAGTTCACTGCTGTCATCTTCTTGCCTTCACCATACGACACGGGCGTATAGTGCCTGGAGCGCTCGGTCGCAGTCATTTGTCCCACTCAAGCCGTCGGATTAATCCTAACAAGGCCGTCTGTCATGAAAGTGCTGCTTCAAATAGCTGCTAAGACTAAAGATTCATAATCTGTGTACTTCACACGACTGTCTTGCGTAAGACATCGTTGCTTTCATTGTATTAAGCTTAGGAGTAATTATTATTAATCATTTCCTCATTATCGTATTAATTAGTTCAGTTAATTTGTTCAATCAAATATTTCGTATATAACTCAAATCTTAACATGTTTTTACAGTCTAGGTATGTCTCGGTATTACATCTTATATGAATTGGATGTGTTTGGTTGTATGTACTTCCTTCGTAAAACAAGTTTTTCAGTATTAGAATTCCCACGATGTGTTACACATTTATTTTCGTATTAAGGAATTACAGCCGTTGTATAGTTTACTCTCGTACGCTTGTCAGTACAGATTTTATATTACTGCTACCTTGTTGCAAAGAGTCGAGAACTCATAATATTCTTCCTCACCCACCTTGTACTCCTTGCCTCATTATTTCATGGTCCAACACTTCTGCAGTTGTTGTGTTACACCAAGCAAAAGGCATTCAACCTTTCAGATTGGCGATCATTCAATAAAATTCTCGTATTACTCTCTCTCTCTCACTGTCTAGTTTTTTTTCTTTTTACATACGCTCTGCTCCAGTGGTGTTCCCACACTGAAGGTATTTCTGACCGTAGATCTTGCTGAATCATGTCATTTATTTTATCTTCAACCAATGATTTCTGAGTAATATATGTTTTCCCTAATACGCCACATGTCCTTAACGCGCTAATAGGTTTCTATTTTTCTTTTTCTCCGGCCACGTCTTTTTCTCCGGCACGTGACCATAAAATACTTCGTGAGCCATGTCACATCTTTCTCTTTGTAGGGGGAGTTTTCTCCCAATGGACTCGTACCCGTCACACTCAAAACTGGGCAATTCTAAACCGGCTACTCGTTCGAATAGCGTGTAAAGTGACCCGTTCTGTAAATTCCAGCTCCGTAAGTCGCACCTTCATCGACCCAAAAACCTTGGAGTCTACTCCTTTCCACCTCGGGTACGTCTGGCGATGTTTTCTTGTTCCATTCCCTTGTTCTTTCGGTTACATCTCCTAGCCGAGGTGAAATCTATTTGGTGTAAATCTTATCGTTGTTTTTGACTCGTTTTGTCGTTTATCAACATTTCCCTTCGTTTCCGCTAAGTACTCTTCTTGAGCCTTTGAATAAATATGTCATAGAACTTATATCACATTCAAAAGGGAAAAGAAGCTTATGGAAAATTGAGTCAATTGTGCTAAGTGCATTCTTATTCTGATGTCTTTTTATACGTTTATTTCTTGTGATGCGTTAGAATATAACTACAACTATTCCCCCCTGCCTCATTGGTCGCACATTCCAATATCTGTCACATTACCCCTCTGTACCCTCAAAATCGAAAAATTCCGACATGAGATTCCACTCATTCTCTGCCACGTCCAATCACAACCTCCAACACCACCTCCAACACCTTGAGCGCCACTGTCCTCATCCTCACAGCTATCTACCTCCGCCAAGCAGCCGTCGCTTCGTCGTTCCCAAACAGGCCCGCCGTCGCTCGCTCGCGTCGTCCGGTGTGAAATACAGCGCCGGGCGATATCGTAAGTCTGCGGCCAATCGCGGCCTCAGGCCCCCAGCGGCGCGTCCGTGAGTTATGCGCGCGAGAGGTGGAGGACCTTACACATGCGGCGAGCGACCGTCTCAGGTTGCGCCGCCCGACTGCCCGCCCGCTCACCCTCTGCTCGCCCGCTTGTTGTGAAGACCACGTTCCCTCGACGTCCGATGGCCGGCGCGGAGGTGGTCCCACCGACGCCCACCCGCTCGGTGGATCACACCAATTAATTAAGCGATGTCGCAGACAATGGGAGGTCTGTGGAGCCCTAACAGAGCAGAGCAACGAGCAGCCGGTGTCAATGACGGCGGAGATGGAGGCTGGACAAACACTTCCGCACGAGGGTAGCGTTGGAACTCGCAAACGCTTGAAGTTCACACGACATTTCAAATAAATTATAAATGAATTACTATCACCGACGACAGTATTTCCAAATTTGTGTCTAAAAATGAGTCACGACGACGACGACTTTTTAAATTTAAATTTCGATTTTTCGTCTTTAGACGGGGCTAAAATACTGTTCACAGACCCTAACATGTTTTGTGAATAAACAGCTCACGCTTTCGTGCATAAATCATTACTTACATTTATATTAATTCATTTGACAAAATAGACATTCTTTAATTCTATTGTATTTTACATCGCGATCTACTACTCATGAAATATACGTAGGGAATTGACACCACATATCTGTATAATATCCTCCCATTTTTTCAATTAGTTAAAAAAAAACGTCTTAAAACTATTTTCAGAAAAAATGACCGTTTTTGGATTGTCAATACTTCTCCAATCTGTTGCGCCACCTTCTTTAGTGTCACTCGAAGTGAAAAATTGAAAGCACCATTACTCCTTTACCTAGATTATTTTCAAAAATTAGTTTATTTCTCTATCATCAAATTTAAATTGTTATATTTAATATTAACGGCAATTGTGAAACTGTAACTTTTATCTACATAATTTCTCAACATACATACAGAGTACAAACGACATAAAGAAATTTCAACTCAATCATCCCATAAATCTCGGAAAGAGTTTCAAACGTTCCGATACAAGTGGCTCTGCGTAATGTGTTTTACAAGGTATTGAAAGTTGTATGTATGTAATTTCATAAGAATTTAGATCAACCAAATCAATACAACTTTAATAAATTATTTATGACGCATATTTTACATTGGTAAAACGTAAAGTTTGCGTTTACTGTAGTAATAGATCAGTATTTCAAAAGTGCAAACTTCAACAAAATCGATATTTCTAGGGATACCTAATATACACAAAGCTTATGGCAGTGATAACTGCAATTTTGTGATGCAGTTGTTGGAAATTATTCATAATTCTTTTATTATTTAGTTTATTGTATTAAAACATTATTTTGTCTTTAATTTAAGTAGTGCAATTGTTACACCCGGGGCATTCCCATTCCTATTTGTATATTAATGACACCATGCGAATTAAAATTTTATTCATATTTTTTTATTCAAAAGTTGAAATGGTTCTTCCGTTGAAATATATCCTACAAGACTGAAGACATACCATTACGAAGAAGCAGAAGTATAAATTGTATTATTAAATACTCTTCTCTTCTTCTCTGGAATTGTGTATTCTGGATTAATGAAAAAAAAAAGTTTCAATATTTTTTAAATTACTAGCTCAATATAAGTTTTGAAAATATGTCAGGAAATCATTCCATCCTTTAGAATATATACGAGTTTAGTGAAATCTTAAATTATGTTTATTTAATAAATAAGCTTAAAAGTTTGCTCTATTATTCAAACTTGAAAATAAATCCAGTTTATTTTCCTATGGAATGCAATATCATTGAGAAATATCTATTGACGTATCTATTGATAAATATTGTATTACCTCCTGCATATTACGTTTACTACCATAAAATTCATTCTTAATCAAAACTATTAAATAAATAATGAATATGCCTCTTTCAATTCATTACATTCATAGACAAATTATGTGTCTTAATATCAAAGTCTTAACTAAACTAATTATTCAAGATTCCCTAAGATTATGATTTTTACCGATGCAATGTTTTTCATTGTTAAATAGAACTTTACAGGATGGCACCGAAATCCATGGTCAGTGCAATGGGGTAACCGTTGTATTTCTATTTTATGAATTGATTTTCGTATATATCAATGTTAAGGAATCCTCAGCTCAGTAGTTCCTCGACTTACAGTCTTCAGATTTCTCATATAAAATGGAAAGTCGATATACACGTCTTTCAGGAAGACCAAATGTCAATACATGGTAATCCATGGACATTTCTGGTTGCACTGCCGTCACAGATAAAAGCATTTTAGAGGTGTGACTAAAGTGGCTAATGGATATGCACAGTCACGTCAAGTGAAGTACGAGTCGTACTGTCGTATGGAGAGCCGGTAGCACTTGCAGTATATTTTGAAATCTTTGTTACCAAATGCTTAAACAGCAGGGTGAAAAAAACGAAAGGGTTTGTGAAAAAACTAGGTACTCGAGGATAATATATTCCTATCATTGAGCTATCGATCTGAACATATTATTTTTTGGTTCAAGTGAATTTATTTGAAAGAATACATAATTAATGTTTCAAAATAATTAATTTGCGAATAAAAATGATTTTAAAAATGTTTTATAATTCCAAGATCGCTCATATCATTTTCAGTTTTTAAAGGTTTAATTTAAGCAGCATTATAATATTTTATAAGTTGTAAGCAAAAGGTTGCTTTTGTAGGTGTATGTTATTTCACAAATAGACTTGAAAACGAAGTCTTGTTCTTATAACTGTGATCAGTACTTTTTATCAGTTTTCTTATTTAATTTGCTATATAAATTTATGTACACTTCTTCGTCATGTTCCCATTCAATGCACCATATGGAGTTTTTAATAAAAATTCAACACGCAAAGGGGTAATATTTTTAAAATCTGAAACAAAAGTGGAAGCATATGAACAAAAAATTGTGTATTGCGAGGCGGAATAGATCCTTGGACACAGGCAAACACTTCTTGCATATAGGTTGTTGTAATAATAGGTTGTGTTCATTTCTACAGCAGAAAACATCCCTTTGATGGAAATGATTTGCTCTGTAGGAGTAATTGTGAAAGTTCTGAAGACACAATAATACAATTTTGAAACGTATATATAATTCATCTGAATTGATACGGATGATCGAGTCCTAGTTAGAAGCAGGTTTATTTAAGAAACGGTATTTTGAGTTTATTACGAAAATTTGTTGAGAGGATAACTGATACAAACTTCCAACATTTCTGTAACTTTCTATATAAGAGGTGGACTTTTTAGAGAAAATGTTAGAGAGAAAAACAATTCTTATATGCTGATTGAGAGAAAATGTGTACATTTGTTCAACATATTGTTCCTAAAGTATAATTATTTGAAACACTCAAGTTAAAATGGAACCATAGGACGTGCGTCAAATAAGAATTTGGTTATCATAGTAACTGTTATGACATCTAGGAAAAAAATATAAGACCAAGAGCGTGTTGTCAAGGCGAAAAATCTCACGATCCTAAAATAAATATAGTCACAATAAATTAATAACATTAATTAGAGTACATGAACGAAAATAATTTTTCGACTTCAATGGACGTGATAATTAAAGATATATAACTGGTATAATCAATGTCTATGATTTTGCAAACAATTGCGTGCGAAACTATTGATAATTTACAAAAATCATTATTAATTATAGACAACACAGTCAAAGGATCCAAGTTTATTGGAAATACCGCGAAGGTAAAAGAGCTGGATCTTCTGCGAAGCGCATACGCGACCCCTGAGGGTCTCCAGAAGTTCTTTGTCGGCGCGTTGTGTCATGTGTGAGTCTTCACGGGGGGTCCCGCGACTCTGACGCTACGGCACACCCATGACGCGTGCGTGATGTCTCCCCTGCCGCAATAACAGTAGCTACAACCTACGACGCTTTATTCGCTACCTTTCATCTTCACTTTTCACCCGCACCGTCTCTCTAACTTCACTATAATCACATCTCCTCCTTAGTTGTAGTGGCGTAGCTGAGGGGATGGGGTATTAGAACACCCTTTTTTTAACAACAAAAATCTTTTACGTACACTTACTCGCATAGTAACATTAAAATACTACGCAATGCCTGTTGCATATGAAGAGATGAAAATTTATGAATTGCAGCTATGAAAAAAAAAATGAATCCAGAGAAAGGAATAATTCATCAAGAATTAATGTTGTCGTACTTCTACACACAATTAAGTGCCAATTAAGTACGAGATTAAGTTATTTTAATTGAAATTAAATCTATTGGATTATGATAAAAACACAATCTCCCATTTTACAGCAAAGATTTTCATTTTAATTATATACCTGCTTTCACAATTATGTAACAGATATTTCAAGCCATTGTCTCCTGTTAATTCCTCACATTGTTTGACACGTAATTCATCAGTACTTTAGGTATCTCCTGTAACACTCCTTCAACCACTTTTTTTTTTTTTTCATAAGGGCTTGGAATGAACAAATTAGGGTTCGTTGTCGTTAAATTGAAACTATCATACACTGTAGAAGATATCCTCATAATTCCAATAATTGTTTCTTACGTTTGTGTGATTATTTGAAATAACTGTACGATGAGTAAATCCCACGGCATATTGAGATTGATTAATATAAACAAATATCTGTAAATTCAAAAGGGATAACATATTTGTACGTTTATAATTTATAAGAACAAACACTCGTCATAATTCTTCGCAAAACTCTTCTTTGTGTATATGACAACATGTTTTGAACTGAATATTATTTGTGTTCTCTCATCCTTATTTCACTTCATTGTCCCACCCACCTTTTCAGTACAGCATCCGCTGAACTTTTATTACCATTAAATCATCATTACCATGCCATATATCTTAGAATTCTCTCACAAGAATGTTTTATCCTTACCATAATGATATCTTCGATGTAATCAAACACCGGTACGCTGGCATCATGCTCTAAAGGTTTACTTCCGGTTTGCTACTGAGAGATATACCTCCAGCGGACCCACAAGAGAATGAACTGTCGTATCAGTGAACTTAGTAGCATTCCCTTCGAGGATAAGACTAGGAATAGGAAGGCTGAAACTGATAGAGGAAAATACAACATAGAAGTACGGGATAAGAAAATATCGTTTTTTTGAGTGACTTTCGAAGTTCGTGCGTGTAAAGGTATTTATCTTCTGAAGACCGACAAAAATTATTCAATAAGATATCCTACCATCTTCTTGTAGATGAAGTATAATGAAAAGGGATTTTGATTCTCGATAAGAATCAATAGAAGATGCAGCACATATTCGGTTATCGAACGTTAGTTACTCGAACATTCAATTATCCGAATTGGTGACATAGAATAGGAAAGAAACAAAATCAATCGCGATGACGTCAATTTTGCTAATCTCAGAGCGTATGAAGACCAGTCAAACTAACTTATATTATTCGACGAATTAAAAGTGAGCAGTTTCTCTCCAATTATTTTTTTCTGTGAACTTGTACGTGGGACGACACAACCTAATAAAGTGAACTTGGTTTATCCGAATGTTTTATTATTTTATTACATTTACCGATTTACATATAACCGACGCTCTACTGTATTCGTAGAAGAATTGAATAAAACTAATGGAAAGTGGATGCTCTGAAGCATTTTTCGTTGGATAACAGAACTGTATTCAATGAGAAACCGATTTCAATTTTTATTCCTTGGTTGTAACATAGTAAACCTGTGAGAAGATCGAGAATAATAATGATTCATACACGCTGAGTAATTCTAGAAGTACTGAGTACCCGATCCCGAGGTTTGTTCATCCCTTTAACCGCGCTTCTCGAGGGAGAGGGAGGGGGGCACCCCACTGTGGGGCGCACACCGCACATATATTTCCCAGGAGGAGCACACAAATTACACTGCTACAAATTTATGGCAAATGGCGGGTCATCCGGCCAGGTGACCCTGAGTGGCGCCGGGCGGCTGTGCGGTCGGACGGTCGACCGGTCGCTGCGCGAACCCAGCGTTGCGGAGACACGACACGACCATGTGGTGACAATTTCACAGACATGAGTACGCTGGAGGAGAGTCGAAGGTATAGACAAGCGTGGACACCCATATCGTTCGATAGGATATATTTTGAATTTTTCATTAACTATTTTGTTAGATATTTTGAATGGCAAATTTTTATTTATTAACGATGCTAATTCGTTAGTTCCAAAGTTGCCTGAAAGTATGATCCGCTAACATGAATCAGATGTCAGGGAAGAACGACCCGGATAAGTGTATGTTTAGATTAATGATGATTTGAAAAATAAAACTAATCGAATTGTTATCTCATTCACGTCATATTTCACATGCCTAATTTTTCTCAGCGTATGAAAATGCGAGATAGATTATCGAATGTCGTTCGTATCCCTGTAACAAATCGCATTTGTTACCATTCAACAACGAAGTGTATCTAACAAGTGGAATTCATCAGTAACTATTAAGGATATGAAATCCCAAACTAGTGGATACGAACCATGGATGGGGGTACGTCTAATTTCACTCATGATTTTATCCACTAATTTTCACTTCTGTTCCCATCCTATATCCCCTATCTTTTATTGATGGGGGTTTGCATTTGTATGTAGTCTCCGTCACTTATAGTCTCACAACGTCGATCATAAAATGGAATATGAAAATTTTTTTAATATTGGTGGATTTTGTTGACATGAATATGACCCTTTTGTATCCGTCATATCCGACTTAATCTGAGGGTAAAACCTGATAAGTCTTAAATTTATATGTATTAAACTATTCACGTATAAGGGGATCTAACAGATGTATCTGAGACCTGAGATACCGACCGGTGCATTACCCCGATCTGAATTTCTTCCCTACTAAAACTCCTGCAGTTCCATCGCCGTTCCTTTATTTTTTTTCCCCGAACCGGATAGCTCCACAACGCTCCGATAGCATCGCTGCAACGCAATCTAGAGGGGACATACATCACAGGCGTCCGAGTTTCGGATGGCTGTGGACCGAGATCCTGAGCCGCAAATCGTAAACATTATTTATACGACGCCGCTGTTTGAATAACGCACTAAAATTTCAAGTATAATTATGGGCCAGCGTTTCCGAAGAGCTTCCTCTCTCGTGAGCAGTTCACTCAATGAATTATACGCAAGCATCACAACCAACGAGGGTAGTGGCACTTCTAGACAGCGTAGCGCCAGGTCTTCCTACTGTGGGACTCCACCTACATTAAGTATAGGAGGTGGCATAGATTTATATTATCGTGCTGTGGACTGGTAGCTGCCTACAGAATCGCAATATTCGTGTTTCTTTTTGGTATCCAATTTATGTGACGAAGCTACACAATTTTTGACTACTAAATGATCTATAATAATTTCTTTTTCGTTATGCTAATATTTTTGTCAGGTTTTCAAAATGTATTTTTTTAGAAACATATTATGGTAAAATATTACATGAATCTTGATTACGTTCTGGAGGAACATACACCCTGGGAAATCGGGGATACGCCTTGATGTATTGATCGAGATTTACCACGATGTGGTAGAATCACGAGTGGACTAACATGAATTTTACTTACTCAGAATTATGAACAAGTTTTCTAGCTCAGTAAACTGGAATCATGAAATGTTTAACAGTTTTTAACCCTACACACGAACAGAGTTAAAATATAATGTTTAATTACAATACGCATATTCAGATTGAAACCAATAGCGACAAAAAATAACTCTCACGACATAATGTTTAGGTGGTCCAAGGATTAGCTCCCTGACCTCGTGATCACAAGAATCGTCGATGAAGTCCCATTTCCGAAATGTTATAAAAATCATTTTTGAAAATGTGATAAGAGTATTTTTACGATTGTAAATATTTCCTATAAATTCGGGGTATTTTACTCTAAGATTTGCTTCATCCTATCTGGCACATGTTTTTTGGTCAAGATTCCCATTTTGTTTATCCCAGTGTGAAGAAGAAAGAAATGACTACAAATGCTTGGGGGCTACTGGATGAAACAATGATGGAGGGCCAGCTCCAAGATGGTGTCGAGATGAGTGTGAATCGCGCCCAATTTCGACCAGTCCCAGCGTGGCATGGAACCGCAGCCGAGATATGGTTGATGGTTATCAAGTGACGAGTCTCGTAGCCTGTAGGACGATACATAAGAGTGGTTAAAGCAGACTTGCAAAGGAGGATATGTTAAAAATACTAATGCATATGAGCACCTAAAATCTTATCAACAACGTAACAATTCTGTAATTAACACGTTGTATATTGAATTAATTTAAGAGCATTTGAAAGAACATTAATTTTAACTTAATTAAATACTTCTACATAAAAGTACAATAACGTCTCATTATTAAAAATTAGCAGAATAAATTCGAAATAAATGTGTAGTCCAAAGTGAAGCTCGACTACTCAAATAACGTACATTTCTACGGTATATGAGAAAACGTGTTGCGCAGTTAATTTTCGTACTACATTTCGTGATATAACTCGTTCTTGAATTTTTAATGAAACTAGTTCAAGACAGCTTAACTTCATATGAAAATTTTTATGTTTAAACTCGTATATACTTACACTGAATATTCTCTCTTATCATAATCTAACTTGCGCATTTCTAAGTGATCATTACATGTAACTCAATTGCGAAATTTTCAGTTTATTAATCGTGTTAATGTAAGTGTAGAACTATGAACATTTTAAATGACAAGAGAGTCAAGAGGAAACATACGCGATAATGGAATGTTTTACTTTCTCCAATAAGAGAATTTTGTGTAATCTTTCGTAAATTATAACGACATTCAAATTTGAGATTATTTTGACCTTGGTGTCAAACAAGTGTTGAATACGTTTGAGCAATATAATGTTTTATAATGTAGAAAGTAAATATGTTGTTGCGTTTGTCCTATTTTTCCATGGACTGAAATTAACTTACATTAATACCTAAACCAAGTATACTTATAGTAAGTATCACCGAAATGTCAACTGTAGCAGAAAACGATAAGAGAAAGTCTTAAATTTGAGAGTAGGAATAGACCGCGTGATCAGAAGAAAAAACCTTTTTAATAAAAATGCACTTTAATTATTTAACATACCTGATAGTACTGTATTGTCTTGAATCATATAAGGATAAAATATAAATGTCAAAGTATACTTATTGGTAAGATGCAAGGGGCCGAATGAAACAAAAATTAAATCAATTTAACACTAATCATCCGAGCTTTTCTGCAAATGTATTAATTATATCATCTAATCGTATCTCAGAAGACTTTGATGTTTAATAGAAATAATATTCAAGTTAGTGTCTTCGCTATTTCATAATAATTCTTTAAAATGTTTTTTTGAAACCTACTTTTTCACTGAAAGTCATTACAAAAATTGTTAAAGCTACATATATGACTGGGTGCCCTTCTTGTGACTTGCTTTTATGTAATAATTGGGCTCTACTAATGCGTTTCCAGAGGTTAGAGTGCGGAAATCGAAACACATGATTTCATACTTTGCATGTGTGTCGTTTGTGTGTGTTTTTGCTATTTATTAGGTCTTACTTTTCAAACTCTCAATATCAAGTTTTGTTTGACTTAATTAGCGAATCATAGTACGAATTCATCCCCCATTCAGGGGCACTGAAATGTACACAATAAAGGATCGGATCTCAAACTTAGGTTTGAGATTCTATTTTAATATAGAGACTTACCAATGTATTTTTTAAATTTCGCATTTTGTGTAAGTAGTTAGTACTTTTGTTAGTTAATTCGGTATTTTTATACGGCCCAGAAACGAATTTCCTACTTTCAGAGATTCCCCTCAAATGTTTTATAGGACAATTCCGAAAGTTTTTCCAACTTTAATAAAGTTATGTTATTTATGTGTGTTATTTATTTTCGATAATAGATGAAACAACAGATTTTATGGTCATTACATAAAATATCAAAAAGAGTCGATTTAACTATTATTAAATTTCATTGTGAACAAATGTAGATTTCATCCTCAATATTACGTTTTCCTTCTGTTCATAAGTACAAGAGTTATAAATTAATGTTTTCTCAATTACTGTGGTATTGTTACTCGCTGATCAAAATTATGATTGTTTTTCCATATGCTGAAATTAATTTACATTAATACGGTTTGAAAGTTTCGGCTTCTGATCTGAAACATATTACGCGTTCACTCGCAGGTGATCGTAAAGTTAATGAATAACTTCAAATTTACGATATACTGAGTCTTATTCACGATTTTCTATTGGGGGAGCTTTCCTGTGTATGTTAAAGCATAGAAGAAGGAATCACTTATTTTTAAGCGTTAACATTTTAAGTGTCCTTCTAGTGCCGAGGTCAAGTAATTGCGGATCTCTACCCTCCACGAACCACTTGGGCACCTTCGGGATCTGTTGTGGGATAGTTTTTTTTTTATTTAGCAGGGGAAACACACACCTAACTTAAACAAAAAATCCACGCGATTAGGTTAAAAAGTTTGAGTGTTGCAAAAAACAATTTTCTCACATAAATAGTGAGATTTTGGTATTTAAATTTCAACGCTGAATACATTTATTACATGTGATCAGGAACATTAAATTATTTGGAACGATTAAATAGACAGACGAAAAATAGTTAACAACAGTCAACAACACCCTCAGTCGAAAAGTTTAGAATTGTTAATATTGATGATATATTAATATTCATTCTCTTTCTTCAAGTTCTTTCTTAATTTGTAACAAGAACTCAGAACAAATTGAACCAACAAAGACAAGAACTTCACTATAAAATGAAATGACCCAACTAATACAAATTGAATACAAATCTAATATCAATTTCTGACATAGTTATTACCTCTGTTATTCTGACTTTATTACCTCTGTAAAATATTAAACCCAAGGATCTATTTTGTGTTATGGTCATTATTTTTTAACACACTCAATTTTCTTGGTCAGCGATAATAACTATTACTAACTGATATTTATACAAACTATTTGAAAAGTTTGAAAGAAATGAATATTTGCAATATATTACTGTTATAATATAAAAAACCATTGAATACGGTTGACACTACTGATATCACAATAAAATTGTACCATTTATTACTGTATTTTTTCAATCCGTTCTCTTACCCAATATTTACCTACATTTACCGGACTTCCATTCCTTCTTAATGCCTCTCTTTCTCATACCGTTTTATTGTTCCTTTAGCCATGAACACTTTTGTGCGTTTTGGAAGTTTAAGCAGCGCCGTTTATCAGCTGTAAATGATCAACTCCCACCACGACCAGGTAAAATAATTATCTACTTTAATTACTCCTTTTCTTACTTCACGATATACTTCACTCCCATTCATTTCTTAATCCGTACATTCGACTTAATCCGTATATTCAAATATTCTTCATATATTTTTTAACTATAATTTTTTATATTTTTAATCAAATCTTACTATTTTATATATTGCGAACGTATCACGTATTCAGTATATTTCTTTCCTTTTATCATACAATTTACACATATCTGCTCGGAGATTTTCTTTCTACATCTTTCTCTTCTCCCACACTAGTAATAGAAAGATTAAGCTTTTTTTAAAATATAATACAACTATCAATGATGACCATGCTCTGACGCCCATATAATGTGAACTAGAATTTTCGATCATCAATATTGTTATTGAAATTGCTCAGTCGATGACCTAATTGGAATCGTGCATCATCACAGTGCTCGCGTCTCCGGAGAGACAGGGTGCGACAATGGTTGGATGGAGCGAGGGTGGTGGGAGCCGGGGATAGCGAGGGTGGCGGGAACAGCGGGAACAGCGGGACACGGCGGGGGGTGCAGACTGTCGCGTCGCTATCTCGAGGCATCTTCAGACACTGCGGGCGGTCACCCCTCCACGACGGCGCGCCTCCGAAATTATCAGTTCATATTTTTAAAGCGCGCTTTAATTTATTTTACACGCCCGGCGCCCCGACTCTGCCGGTTTTGTCTGCTGTGAGTTATCGCTCCGGGAATTTACTCGGGCTGGACTTTATCCGGAGATTATAACACAGACGCCCGGAATGCTAAGAGAGCCTACGTGTGTCCCTTGAAAGCAAAGAAAGAGGTAATTCAAAACATGACCATATTTTTAAGCAGCACATCACGCCTATATTTAGTAGTGTAAGGCTGTGTCTGAGAAAGAAGAGTTCTCTCTCTGAGCACAACTACGCATACGTGAAGAAACTAGATGGTGAAATATAATTCATTTTAATTTAGGGGTTCCCCGATAGATATGTTGTAAAAGTGTGGCATTTGGCCACAAATGGTTTCTACAAAGCAACACATATCTTACAAATAATTTTTCTTGTCATAATGATCCTAATCTTAGATTTTTAAACTGCGTGAGTCCAACATAGCAACTAATGCTTATTCTGTATGACGAAATTTATAATTGACAGTGTTTCCCTCGCAGGCTTTATTAGTGACTAAATAATCTAATATTATTTTTTCTACAAAATTTTTAGGATTTAAATTTGTTTAATATTTTGTTATGAGTTATTTCATATCCTTTGGTTATTACCATACATAAGAAACATGACAAAATAAGTCGCAAAAAGTATTTTACTAGTTTAAATATTTAAAGCACGGAACGATTATCAATCAATGCTAGTTGTTCCTGTGTACCAAAATAATCGTATGTTGTATGTCAATAACGGTCATGGTTGGCACTTACAAGGTTTATAACTGTTTTTCTCTAGTTAATAGAAAACGGTCTCACTAATTATAAAGTTTTGATAACAAGTGTATTCACAAGTAAAAAAGAAGAGTAAGAGAGAATTTAAAATGAGAGAATTAATATATTGTCTTAATACATAATATAACAACACTCACTTCAATATTTAAAGATTACTATTAATTTGCGCATGCAATCCTAAAATGTATATATGTATGTATACATTTGTGTTAAATGTTTGAATACACACAATCTTTTTAATTAAAGAATTGAAGAAATCCTTATTGTTCTTCCATTCAACTAAAGCACTAACATTGTTTTGTTAACATACCTATGAACTATCGAATACGAAAAGAAAGTTATGTACTAAACGAATTACTACGAAGATCATTAGTGATCATCCAATGTTTTTCAAAGTCAGAAACTCTAATTTAAAAAAATAATTCATATGCATTAAAATATGTTGAATATATTATTATCCCTCAATGCGGCACAAAAATAGTTAAGTAAAATAAGAATATTTCTACGTCCCTTCATCAACTCGTGCAAATGCACTTTGTGATTAATATTTTGAAACATCTTGAACTTATGATGTGTCGTAGTTTTTGTATGCAAGGCACAACGCTTTGCAGACTCTTGGTCCAGAGAGAGTTAAGATCCGGCGGGCCGATAGCGGTCTAAATGGGAAGTGAACAGATAACCGGAACCAATTGGCGGTCCTTTTACTATCCCGCTCTCAACCCGAACGGATACTTTTAACATACGCTTGACCCCTGTTGTAAGTGACTTGTTACGTTAATAACATGGCCCGCGTTATGATTCTGAAATATGTACTTTGTTAATGGTCCCGACGTAAGGTTAACTTTATTAGCAATTGTTCAGACTTTTTCCCTCCCTGTGAGCACTGTAATCAGGAATTCTAAAGTCAAGAAATTTATATGATCTGATACCACGTACTTCGAAATAAGATGTTTAAATACTTTTGGCTGCTCTAACAGGTCAACGTCGTTTTCGACTCGAATGGAAAATATGTATTTAAGTCTGTAGAATTTAGAGAGCGAAATTACTTGTTCAAGTGACAGCATTATAACCAAGATTCAAAGATAATGGAATTTATTGTTATGAAAAAAGTTGTGTAGTATGTTTCCAAACCCACAAATTAAAACTGTTCATAAAGAATCTATCTTGAATGAATTAATGATATGTATGACTTTTAAATACGCAAATCTCATTTTCTTAGTATGAAAAATCTTTTTACTCCAAGTAATTTTTGATGATGGTATGATGTTAGGAAAATTAGATCATCAAACACTATGATGTCATTGACACACGACTTTCTCTAGTAGCTTTCTACTTTTTACTGGTATGTATGTTCCTGTCTCATATCAATACAGTAAGTGCTCTAAACTAATAGTTAATTGTAGTAACTTAAATACAAGTCTAACATCAGCGTACTATCATTTCACACATGGTAATTGTGAAGCTTTAGCAACATTATCAAAGAATGATAAATTAAACGTCGTTTGTATGTTGCTCATAGTTCTAATGTTAGAAAGCTTTCTAACATTAAAACTATGAGCAACATACAAACTACGTTTAATTTATCATTCTATCATTACACATTTTCTTCTTTTCCCTCTTTCTCTTGCGTCCTCGAATTTATGATAAAATTCATGAAATAGTCTTGTATCAATGTTTATTATATTTCATCAATAACTCGCGAAACACAAACTCCAACGAATTTCATAATAGTTTATTCCCAATAATTACTGCATTGATGTAGTTTTAGTCTCCCACAAGTAAAGGAATACATGTTTTTAAATTATATGAGAAAATTAATGTTATTCTCACATTTATTTCATACACAAGAGCCCACATTGTGTGGTAAACTTGAATGATTTTCTACACACCACGCTGGTGAACAGTATGTGTGTTTGTGAATCAATACGTTTTCACTCACGTTTGCCATTTTCGTATTTTGCGAGTTGAAACATATTTCTTTCCTTTATCGTAACATACCAAAACAAAACAATCCTTTCAGAGAATATTTACGAATATTTCACTCTGAATTCTTTGGGGAGTCAGCGTAGAGTAATTAGGATCGTTACATATGTCATGTAAAAATTGAAAGCGCAACCAAGACTTAAAATGGCGGCACTATACGGGAGTGGCGCGTTTCTTGAATAACGACACTCTGCCACCAGGCGCGCTGTCGTCATGGACCATGCGGTGAACGCCATCACCGCCGCTCCCAACAACCGGGTGCTCCCAGTCAGGGATTGATTGTCATATTGCTGCTTCACAAATCTACACAATTTAAAGTGCTCTAAAGAAATATGTTTATGCTGGCGCGGGACCTGGAGAGGGTCCTCCAGATTAGATCTCGTCGTGTCCCTCTGACACGTGTGACAAAGTGAGCTCGGACTAGAGAAATAAAGATGGCATTAGCATCTCAACAGGTCGCCGTTGCCGCCGTTGGACGGCCGGTCAGACTGTGACTTGGTTGTTCTGTTGAGTATGAACACGAGGGAAATGGAACATGGAGTAACTTGATGAGTTGTTTCCATAGATGAACCGGAGAAATTCATACCAACAATATAAGATCTGTGGGATTTGAATCATTAAATTCGCAGTTTCATATTTTAGCAGTGTCATAGAAGCAAAAATCAATTATATGAATTTGTTCCATTGTGAAAAATCCCTTTCTTAATTCTCCGGTATAATTTTCATTAAATGTCATTGAATGGATAAGTGTGTATTGATCTCTTAGACACTAAAAATATTTGTGTACCTCACGCAGCCGCAATGTTCGATAAATACAAATTTTCTAAATGGATTAGATAAGTAAAATAACTTCTATTAAAAACGAGTATGTTAGAAAGCCTACAACGTCATAACAAAACATGTGACAAATATACATGAACTTTGACGAACATAAATTGAAAAAATAATGTAATAATGAAATACATAATTCGTTGTCAAATAGAACATTCTTCAAAATATAGTGTGTTGTTTACTATTAATTCCTTTAACATCATCCAAACATTTTTGGGTATATGATGGAAAGAAAATTTAATTAACAGAGACATTGAAACATCTTAATACATTTTGTACCAAATAGTAAGGTAGATATCGTAATCAAAATATTTAGTGAATTACCTAGTTCCACTATCTTATATCCCAGTTCTTGTATGTCATTGCATCTCTTCTCTTTTTATTTATCTGAAGGCTATCTTGCAAGATTCATGCTTGACTGGTTGTCGTTTCGACATTTTTCTGTGTCAGAATGTCAAGAAAGCGACGAAATTTATTGTCAGTGTGTGGATCGTATCCATAGCGTTCGTGAAGCAGCTAACTTGTTAAGTGCTCTCTCACAATAACAACTAGTTGGAAACAGCCACAAACGAGGAAGTTGAAAGAGCTCTTATAGCGAAGAGCAATTCATTGTAATGACTTAAATACAAGTCCTCTAATAATTTATGTCTTGTTATGTAAGCAATTCCTATTCCGAAACACTTCTGTACATTCAATGTTACTACGTCATTCAACGTAGAAGAAAATAAGTGAGGCCGGGTAGAAAGCGTGAATTCTCACCCTTCGTGTTCATATTCTGCATGACACTTAATGGCTTTTCTCACACTCTTCAGCAATAAAAATAATTCTGAATCTAAATAGTCATTCCGTCAATAGGTGTTACATAATAATAATGAGTCATGATCAAACTTGTCGTTCAACATATAGTTTACGGTATCTTTGAAGTTACTTTAAACGTGTTATTTCACTCGTCGTAAATAGTGAAAATATCGTACTTTCATAAACGCAACCAAACTCCCTGAGTTAGAAATTCAAATGAGATTTCTGTATTGATTATTCACCTTTCGATTCAGTGCTTTGCGTACTTCGCCATTACTGACCAATTCACGCTACGATAAACGTTTCTTATGTTACTAGAGATATGTGTAGGTAATTTCATGTGGAAAGTACTGTTTATCATTTGCAGATAAATGGAGAAAAATTCTTCGTACGACATTCCATTCGCATCCGATTTCTGTAACTTGCAGATCAATGGGAATACAATTCGGTATTTGTATTAAAACTGAAAACTTTCCTCCACATAAATTTTAAAAATAGTTTTTAGAAATTTCACTTCAAAGCTTTCACTTCTTGATGCGATGAAGTCGCAACACAAAATATACACCGATTCTTTACCCCAACATTAACTTTTGTTTCAGTATTTCTTGCTATTCCTTACGTGTAAGTTATGAAAATACATTTATTTTTCCTTTACGCGTTGTTTTGGTATTTAAACATTGATTATTCGATTTAATATAATTTGTGGCATTAAGAATTATTTTGAACTAACATTTGTTCATTTTAAATACTGTTAACATCTTCAAATTATTCAAGACGTGAAATACAGTGATTTTTTGTGGGGCTTTAAGGGCTCGTCAACAGCAAGGTGATTAAGAGTCCAAACAGTGATATTCTTCTCATCATACGGAATACATTTAAAGTTATGATTTACATGATAAAGTTTTACTATTATTGTGGATTTACTATTATTGAACGAAAGGAAGCAACATTCACCAATTTTACAAATATTTCGGATAGTAGATCCCTCATATTTTACACCATTCACTTCTTTAATTATACATGCATGTGTATAATCAATTAACTTTAACGACTTTTTCAGACCAAAAAATTTATTTGAATAATGATTTTGAACGTAAACAACACATATGTCTGTAATATTGCAATATCTTTTCAATTCCTTACATTATTTTATGTATCATATACTTCCTACAATTCAGTCACTCCTTTGCGTGTCATAACTTTTGTAAAATTTCTTCATAACCAGGTTTTCCCCTGATCTCACTTCGTATCACAAAATACCATTCTTGCTTATTCAGTATTCCGAGAATCCTTTCTTCCTCTTATATCACAACATGGCATCCACTAACACGCCACCAATCTGACGATTAATTAATTGATTACACCGTAATTTTGCTTCTATGCTATAATTTCCTTCTTCATCCCTTACTTATTTCGTAACCCTTGTCAGCCATACTATAACGTTAGCGCAATCTATCTCCTTCCTTCATTTGCGATCTTTCTGCTCACTTCTTCTCCTAACTCCTCCCATGCCAGTGTCGTTCTCCTCTGCCTCACACTCAGCGCGATGGCGCAATCGGCCCCTGAGGGCGGCGACGACGGGGCGCTACGAGGTCTCAACGCGCTAGGGCCCCGTTGCGATGACGTCGGAGATAATCGAACGCGCTGGCGATCGGGGAAACGAGATTACGTGTGCAGCATCCGAAGCGACGAGTGACTGGGCGGTCCAGCGCGCAATCCAGCCTTCCAGCTGGGCCTCAGGGACCACGCGTGGATATAACGAACCTTCATTCAACATGACTAAATGACGGATTCAACGGAAGGGACAGTGATTATTTGCAACAGATGACGGTGCAAATATAGTAACACAGAATTTAAAATTGTTTTGCTCGAAAAATTTGTGTTGAATTTTTAAAAAACGTATAAAAATTTAGAATATTTGACAAATATTAGCGTAAATATCGATACGTTACAAGTGTGACAAGTAAGAAATGTCCGCAAAAAATGTTCTGAATATTTACTCAGTGTTATACATGTTCATGAATAGGTGATGAAAACTTTTGAGATTCTGTCTTTCTAACAGGTGCGAGGTATTATTTATTGAAATTAAAGAAATTATGTTGAATATATTCCCGTTTCTTTGTCCAAATAAGTATATGTTCTACAAAATTGTGATGTAAATATTGAAATGATACAAATACATCTACAACTGGTGACCCATTTCATAATTAACTCATAAATATCAGAACTGGTTATACCAGCAGTAGAGTATAAAGAAATTCAAAGCGTTGATTCGTATTGTACAATATCTTAATGGATTTTAGTAAACGTTTGAAGAATTATTCAGATGTATTCCTAAGTTTTTGTTTGAATTTTAATTTTATGAGTGGGGATAATTTTGAGGCTATAACGACAAAATTTTCATCTAACAAACCCTTCATCCACAGGTACTAATAACTGAATAATCGTAATTCTCTCGAGTCTACTACTAATTTCGTGTTACAAGTCAAAAATGCGTGTCAATAATGATTACTGTAAATTAAAACTCAATGTAAAAAACAACAACATTGATTTAAATTTTGTAAATATAGTATTCATAGTTTATTTCATCTATATCGTTAGGTAAGGGGTTACATAAAAGAAAAAAAAGAAGAAAGAAACTGAAATTTACTCCACTAAGAAAATTTACGTACGCAATGATAATATTAATTTTGCAGTTAAATTCACATAAATAGAATAGAGAGGAGGAAAGCAATAGAATAGAGCACTAGATACGCACCATTTTAAAATAAACGTTTGTTTTATTCTACGCACACAGACACATTGATCTCAGTGATTCTGTTGATTTTGATCTTTATTGCAATCGACATAATCCTTATTACAATGATGAATTGTTGAGTAAGCCGCTTACAGTAATAAAAGTCAATTAATCAATATGTTCCTCAATTCATGAACGGGAATTTTTATAGGAACTTTAATTAAGAGCGAAAATTACTCTCAAAACACCGAAACTAGTCTTATGGGTTCCGCGTATGCACCAAAAAATAATTCGCCAACTCAATCTGTTCACCAGTTCCCGAGCTGCGGAACTAGTGCGCGGGTCGAGCCTTCAACGCTGGAGATCTAGATCGACAGCGAGCTTCGCACCTTCCTCGCCAGAGCGAAGCACTGCCCGATATCTTTCGGTGGGACTTCTGGCGCCGGGGTCCAAAGGAAATAAAGCAGGAGCAAGACATTCGAGATTACATTTTTATAAATTACAACGCTGCGTATTAGATGATGAATTTCTTCGTTTCTTCTTCATACAATATAAAAAATAGAGAGTGAAAATAACATGCGAACTTTATAGAAAGTTAAATATAAAAAATAGTGGAATATTAAAACATCTCATATTTATTAATCCTGTCGGTTTTTGAGATTATGAAAAAAATATTTAATTGTAAAACATTTAAATGCAGATTTTTATGGAAAATCCGTAGAAATAATTTGAATTTAAGAAATTTTATCTTAGTTCAAAGTGTTTCATAAAAACGAATTATTTGTATCGAAACGGAAAAGTATCGAGAAAGATTTTTTTTTGTTCTAACAGACCTCAAATAGTTATCATTTCACATTTTATGCCAAACCTAGACTCTTAAAATCAATAATATCTGGTCTGTTTTAGAAAGCAATTAATTTGTGAACTCATGGACATTCTAAAATATTTCTTTCAATTACTTTCATATATCATATTATCGTTAAATTTTACTTAAAAGTATTTATCTTTCCACAATTCTTGAAGAAAAACACTTTTTATATTATTTTTTTTCGTTTAATTAGTTGATGTGGGACTTAAAATGACAATATTGCTACAATTGGAGCGAAACGTTGCGTATCCATAACAATAATATCTTTGGAATAATTAATTTCAACATCAAATTAACTAATAAATGCCCAAATGAAACCATTTTCTTGAGCCTATAAATTGGAATATTGGCGATGGCAGATTTCTTTCACTTCATTGCTAGAATACACTTCATATTATTTTCGGAATATATTATAAAATAAATGAAAACACATAAATCTTTTGATTCATTCACACGTGGTAACCCTCCTCCCCCTTTCTCTAATATTCCTAACATCTGCAGTTCACAAACAGACGTAGCTTGCCTCTCGATGCGATGTTCTAGTGATCCCCTCATTCGTAAATCGGAATACCGTTTCTTCCCCTCCACCACTTGTACCCCACGGACCCCACGTACTTCAACCTCAAGAGAGCATTCCGCTCCCTCACCTTCCTTTCATCTCGTAACCCACTACAAAGGCGCAACCGAAAGCCAAAACATTGTACCTTTTGATTCGACGCATTGTAAGGTCACAATCGCGTGATTTCGCAGTATCGCGTCGAATACGGCGCATAATGCGAATCGATGGATATCTCTGCGCTCGCATCGACTGTCCGGATGGAGTTTTCGACCGCGTATTCTCTCTCTAGGTAACGACTGATGGCTGTGCGGTTGGATAGAGAGAGAAATCTCACGTTCGGAAAAGCACGTTGGGCGTAAATTATGACTGAAAGGAAACCCCGCAATCTCTGACGGCAGTTGCGGGCGTCTCTCGTTAGGCGTCGATTCATGGGTCGAGAAGTACAAGTGTGAGTGTCTCCATTGCCAGCTTCAGGTCTCCGTTGTTCTCCCCGAGCTATCCAACTGCGGATCTAGATAGATTGGAGAATAGTATTTTGGTTTATTGGTTGTGGGGTACAATTGTACGTACAGTTGGAAAAGTTTCCATGGAACTAATAAATAAAATTCTTTAGAGCAATATCTAGAATGTTGCATAAAAGTCAAACATTGATAGGAGCAACGAACTTAAAAAGGCGCTAAAATTATTGCTCTAAAGAAGAAGATGATGTAGAATTGTATGTAAGAATAATTATATGTTCATGACCTTCACAAGTAAGAAATTCTCCTCGAAAGTATGTGTTTATAAACTAATGATCCTTTTTCCATCCACCCGTAAATTCAAAAATGTCGATCGAATTTGATCCTATAACATTACTTGAGCTAAGTTATCTTTAAAAAAATAGTTGGTTGAAATAATAGGTTTATAACATACATTAAAATTATATTTTCAAAAATATTTTTTTAACTTACGCCACGACCTTAATATTTACTTATCAAATGACATATATAAATTGTATCCAAGTAAAGCAATATCAACGAAAGTAGATTTAATACATGTATTGCTTTCAAAATGATAGTTTCTTATTTTAAACGAATATGAATGAGAAAATGTGTTGATGTATAAGGAATGATTCGGTTAGTAAAACCCCTCGTTTTCATTCGCTGATTTGTTAATCATCAGCTGGTTGTATGTTGTAGAGTATACAGATGCCTTCAAATCACTTTATTATCATATTCAGTCAAAATCACGACGAATTTCATAGATTCACTAATCTCCAGTTAATATCAGAAACCTTTCAATAATTCAATTCCTGAAGCACAAATAGAATGCAGGCGTAGTGTCAGCCCGCGTGGGGTCTTCCCGCCCGGCAGCCCTGTGGGTGCACAGCGTCGCTCTGGCCGCCATGTCCTGCTATAGTCTATCTCGTCCCATAATCTCTACTTCGTTATCTTATTCTCTCCGCAAGCTCGCTGCACGGCGCGCGCTCCTGCTTCCCATCTTACGCGAACAGGGAGGCAATGCGGCGCCAACCTCTGCGGGCGGACGCTACAGCAATGCCATCTGTCGCGAAGTAGAGTACACTAGGTATCAGCGATGGCCAAGTAAGTGCTTTCTGGCCAAACGTGGCCCAAGATCTTGTCTTGAAATGAAAATGCATTAAAATCGCAATATTTGAAACACATCCATTTTTTTATGAATACGCAAAAATACTCAATACTTGAAAAATTAATAGTAAATATTTCACGGTGTTCATGCAACAATACGGAGTTACAAAAGTATCTCCCAAGAACAGTCAAAATAAAAGATTCTTCTGTTAATTGTTTTTAATAAATTTTTCGATGAAGCTTACCTTATTTAACTTCTAGTAAAATTAACATTTGTTAATATTCAATTTATTTCAACAAATTTGAGAGTCCCCTCTCAATCTAAATAAGTGTGGTGTGCCATGTAAATATAATTATTGTATGTTCCAAAATTAAAGCATATTGGATCTCCATTTGAATCTATATGAAAACGCAAAAATATTATTAAATTTGGACAGATATCATTATTGTTTATCGTATTCAAAATAACATGCAGTGGGTACGACAATATTATTATCTCCCACAGGAGTTCATCACAGTCATACGTACTTAGGTAGAAGAGATCATGTTGCAATATTAGAGGTTATCGTTCATGCTCATAAGGTAAGCGCCCCACTGGTGACTCAGGAGGCAGCGTTCTTGCTCATCACCAAGTCATCCCGGGTTCAATTCCGGGTGGGACCAGAAAAAATTTGTACCTTTTCACATGAATGTCCCAGTTTATACATCTGTGACTACTGAAAACCGAATCTCCTTCCTCTGTCCTCCACCTGCTAGTATCAAGAGCTATTACTAACAATTTCTACTAACCCCTACGGGTGGGTCAAGTTATTGGTAAACCCAGCTAAGCGGCCACCCAACTAACAATAGCCTACCATTCAACTCCTACCTCCTATCGCTCCATGTAGATAAGCTTCAATAGCACGCTACATTTTCCATTTACAAATACTACAATGAAAAAAAAAAGATAAGTAGAATATATTTCTTTTATTGTAGTCTTAATTGTTAAAACCAGGGCTCGGATTTTGCAAGTTTTGCATTTTTTTCCTGATTATCTATGGCTTTGAAGAATAGATTTCTAGCATTTTTAACCATGGGGGGACACTAACCATTTAATTTAATAGCGAACATAAATGTATATTTTTCAAGACATTTTTTGAACTCTATATATTTTTTTGTTTAAATTACTGTGACAATAAAAATTTGCATGTTTATTATTTAAATAAAGCTTATAAGATATAAACGAGCTCAATGGTACTATTCAAATAACACAATTTACACGTGCACTTTTTTAGTAATAAATAGACGATTATATAACATATATGCATGTTTTTTTAGATTTAAAGGATTTTTTGTGCATAATTTGGACTTTAAGTGCATATTTTCCAATTTTTTAGTGCTTATAGATCCGGGGCTTTGTTACTACACTTACCAACACATTTCTACTCCGCTTTGGAACATCGCGAGCTATCTGTTGGGATTCCCCTTGAAGAGGAATGTTCGATGAGCATGGAGTGATGGAGAGGACCACCGCGATGCATTGCAGACACGAGTGACTACGTGATGGAAGTAAATGCAGACGCTTTAATGTAATGTGTGTCACACACCGCGCATGTTCAAGTAAAAATAGGCAGGTTTGGCATTGAATCTCAATGTTGGTGGAGAAATTGAGCAACTAGGGGAATCCGAGAATTCTAATTCATTTATGAAGTAACATTATGTATTAGATTCTAAGAAAGATAATTTATTCTATTACGGCAATTTTGTAACAAAGTTCAGCAAATGATAAACATTTTAATTTTTAAGGAAAATACAAAAAACAAAAACTTAACAAGAAATTAAATTTTTGACAGTAATAACAGTTATGTTATGCATTACCTTTTAAAATTTCCAATATGCTTCATTCTATTTATATATAATATATTTAAATTAAACAATAACCGCATCTTCTTTGCTCATAATCACTTAGAAATGCTCCAAAAAGTTTCTATAAATAATTTTCGGTCTGTACATTCAATATGAGAACCATACTAGAGTTCTGAAGAATTATTAGTTGTTAAAATCATATTTTACAGATAGATTTATATATTTGGAAGACGATTAGGAATGATTGATTTAAAAGACAACATATCCGCACTTCAACATACAGGACCTTTATATTGGAATACTGTCCTTAGTGAAGTAATATTGTCTCAGAAAGAATGTTTCATTGCAAATGATGTGGTCTTATTAGAACAGGAGGTGAAATCGAAGAGAAAGGTAATGATTTACATGATTTCAATACATTCTGTAGTGAAATGCAACTGAAAATATCAGATGTAAAAACACAAGCTATGATATTTGATATGAAATACGTAACAAGAAATCCAACTGTGGGGGTACAAAATAAGAAAATCAGATAAGTTAAAAAGGTTTTTAAAAACTTATAAATGCTTATTGATGAGAGACAGTTATTTCAAGAGAATTCAAAAGAATGGATCGAATTGACAGGAATGAGTAAGCATACCGGTCATAGAGGATCAGAAAAATATCTGTAAGGGAATTCTACAAACAATCACAAAATACTACAAGGGTCCAACCCTCAAAGATTTGATTGCAATATTTCATTATATTCTTCATTTTATTTCAATCTAGAAATCGTCTTAAATCAACACAATTTTTCAAAAACAAAAAGGAAAAATACAAACACATTTATCTAAAATTTGCTAAAAGTAACTTTCATTAGCTCTTGACATTATGACATATTACATTTTACTGGCATGATTCTTTTTCGAATGCATTATTTCATTAACTTCTTTATTTTCTGGTAAATACAATTGTAAGAAAAGTTGAAGATAAATAAAATTTGAATTCGAGAACTAAAGTCATCAAAATTGAGCAATAATAATACTTTTTATATATTTTACAATTACATTCGCAAACTTTACATGATTCATTCATATTTACTGGATTGTATACTAATTTAATAATTAGTGGAGTTGAACCGATCTATAGCACGAAAGATATAGTTTTAGCAATACAATCATTATAAACATACTACTCATTTCCTCATCCATACTGTCAATTTAGAATTGAAAAAGAATACTCCAAAGAGATGGGAGAGGAAATCATAAGTGAAATATACCATCTTCACCCTCTCTTCTGAACTAACTGTTAAAAGTGACAAGTGTAATGCAGTTTCTCCTTTTTTATACACTATCTCATAGAATTTTTGTAATTTTAATGTTTAATATGAAGTGACAATTTAAATACAATTTTGATTAAATTGGCTGATTTTATTTTCGCAATTTACACAATAGCCATATTTACAGTGAAAAAGAGTAAAATTAGTTCAGCTCAATCTAAAAATAATCTAAAATGATGGGTTTATTGCTGAACCCATGAAAATCTCACTGCTTGATGATTGGTTCACGAAATTTACTTAATAGGTTCTTAGAACGCGATCCTCCGGATATTAATATAAATAGTGTGTCACTTCCATGGTGCAAATCAGCGCGTAATTTATGTGGATGGTAATTTAAGTTGGAAAACGCAAGTTGACAAAACTTGTCAAAAAAATTTTTTTCCTCTATGCATACCCTAATGTGTGATCGTAATTTATTACCCACTTCCACGAGAAAATGTCTGGTAAATTTACTAATAATGCCACACTTTGACTACAGTGACTTTATCTTTTCAGATTTAAGTTCAACGCTACAACACAAATTACAAGTTACGCAAAATGCATGCCTCCGTCTCATATTTGATCTACGCAAATATGACCACGTATCAGCTGCAATATTCCCTATTAAATTACGACGTATTCTCCATAGCCTCATCATGCTGTTCAAGATTCTAAATAATAAACATTTAACTCAACTTGCTCTAAACTTTCAATATTAAAAAAAAAAACTGGAAATGATGGATTTCTCGTGGTACCACGACACAGAACGGCCTTATTCAACAAGTCATTTACTGTAAGTACAATCCGTGAATGGAATAAACTACCACCCGAAGTGAGGCATTCGAATGATGTCCATATATTCAAAAGAAAATTAACCTCTCGGTTGCGCCAACATCCTCCATAGAATGAAATAAATACCTAGGCACTTTCCCTAATATCTGACTTATTATTAGTATTATTAATTTATTCAATTACCATATTTTCCTTTTCTTGCAAACGCTACATCTATTTCCAACTACCATTTCTTCTATCTCTTTATTCTTAAAAGTATTACTTCTATTACTCCCTCTCCCCTTCTACTTCTATCCCTACCATTCTACGTTGTTATAACTTCCCAAATGTAAGATATTGTATAATAAAATGTCCAGTAATTTGTAATTAATTTTTTATGTAATTTAAGATGTAACCCTAAGTATAATGTAACTTCGACGAGTTATTTTATTCTGTGTAAAATTAAATATATCCTAAGTGTATTTATATTTTTGTATTTATATTTGTATTTTTGTATATTTTTGTAATGTTTCACTTAATTTTGGTACAGTCGTTATGAAATGTTCTATTAATTTTTTCTGCAAAACTTTTATTTTTCCTTTCTAATGAGATTCTTTTCTAACAGGTACTACACTAGTTTATAAATCAATTTTATCTTATATTATCTTATAAATTATTTGTTATGTTCCGCCTTAAGCCGCCATCCAGATAGGGATTTTCGCTGGGTTTCTCTCAATCGCTTATTGTTCAATACCGGGATGGTCCTTAGCATGTTTTCCCGATAGCAGATATAGTAAATACCCTCCCATTCAAACTAGTTTTGTAATGATTTTGTAAATATTTTAAAGTGATTAGGCGGATGAGCAGATCTCGGTCTGAGTCTCGCCACTAATAAAGACATTTATTTATTTATTTATTTAAAACCCTACTACGTTTACAAAAGATAATATTTTCCAGGTAAATATCCACATTAGGTTCACAGAAATTCTTGATGAGAGTAGTTTATTCCACAATTAATCTACATAATAATCTGCAACTCAAAACACTCAGAATTTTTTTGTATCACCTATATTCCATTCCCTGCTTACTTCTTCATACTCGAAGAAATTATCGTGAGTCACCATCTCCTCCTTATGGCCAATGCTTGTTTCTAGGTCTACGTCTAACGTAGTCATTTAAGTAGACAGCAGATTTTTACTAAGAGTGAAATTGCGCTAGATCAAATAGCTATTACAAGTGTAAGTTCATGCTATAATTTCTTGAAACAATGCTCAAAATCAATATTTACCTGGGTTCCTTATGGACTTAGAATTTTTAAATTGTTTTAGAATAAATCAATAATTTACGTAAATTTTACAGATCTTCGACATTTTTGCCAGAGAAAATAAAAATTGTCAAATGATATGATCGCTTTTTTGTTAAACAAAGGTGCGGGATGAGTCTCAAAGGCATCACGCTTTTGTCGCAGATTGCTATAAGGATTACTGTGGAGAGTTACACGCTTAACCGAGCGTTCAAATCTCCAAAGAACATACATCAAACCGGAGTTTTTGCTTCATTTCGGAGACACAAAGCAGGCAAGCGGTTTGGAGTTGTGACTGAAGACTTACGTTTATAGCTCCGGCAGAGGTTTTGCATCGTGAGCATGACAGGACAGGGCAAGGATTTAGGGTAGAACCGATTAGGATGCACCATTAGCCCTGTCTCACAGGAACTCTGCGGAGTTGGCTTCGTGGAGCAGATCGTGCGCGGATGAACTATCCATCGATGAGAGATAACGAAGGAGATTAAAAATATATGATACTTAATTATCATATTGTATCTGACATTTTAATTGACTTATTGAGGTACTTTAAATACAAATTAAATGGACAATGTGAGTACATTTTAAACTACGTATAATGAGCAAATTCTATGTCATACATAGTTTTATAAACAATTAATATTTTTTGTGAAAAGAAATTCTTCTAGATTAAAGAGTTTATCATACATTTCTAAGTTATAATAAAGAGTCCGATTTTTATTATTTATTTAGCTTATGGTATTTGTCATACACTTAATACTTTCATAAAAATACATCAGCAAAATAAACACATTAAATACACAAGAGTTCGGATTAAATTCGTTATTCCGGATATTTTTTTGTATTTGTAATGCGTACCTCTAACAGAGGTGAAGAAAGATTTTGCCCTGAAAGTTATTGAAATGAATGGTGTTGGCTATACCATTAACGTCAAGGTCTATTTTGTTTTAGTTCACCAGCGTTAAGAGAAAAATGATCTGCTGACATTTGCCTCAGTAAAAAAGCTATTTTACGCATGTCTTTCATGTTCAACATCCGACCCAATCACAAAACTTTTTTTGGTGTAGTATCAGAGAAAATCACCCATCGCAAACTCCCATTTTCCTTTATCTCAAAAGAGGAACTTAATTTTTCTGGAGACCACGAAAATGAAATACGCCCCCTTATAATGAGAAATCCACTCGCGAATTTTCGAATAGTCGTGCGTCAAGTCACCACACAAGTGACGTAATGTGACCACACAAGTCGAAGAAGCCGGTCACTGATCAGTCGGCCGTATACGGCATCATTCTCGAGTAGTAGACCCCCTAGGCAGCCTAGGAGCGCAACCTTAACCCTGCCCTCCACTTCAGGAGGTAGAATGAGATAAAGGCCAAAAGGCAATATTCTCCATCGTTATCCCGTGTTGAGTGCATTCCAAAGATTATTTTATCGGTTGTCTTCATAGATTTCATCGTCAAAAAATCTTTCCAATATTAAATAAATATTTGTTATTATGAATGAAATGATATTATAGAGAGTAAAATCTTGGACAAATATATATAAGTTAGAATTTTTAGCACAAACACGATGTTAATCATTAATTAATATGAAATGTATCTGGAAAAGTAAAACTATATGTGACACTTCAGTTACGTACTCAAACATTGTAGCTCGTCCTGCAATTTCGTCAATTAAACTGTCTCTTTTAATTTCAAGCTATTATTCATGCAATACTTAGAAAATCGTTATAGATTTAAATTTACACCAATATCTATTTGTTGTGTTTTAGAAACACTTTTTAAACGGATGTCTTAATCATCAGTTCAACGCGGAAAAAGCTGTCTCTCTCCCCAAAAGAGACTAAGAGTCACCTATTTTCTGCTCTTTGATCTTCTTGGGCTTGCGATTTGCAATGCAGCACACGACTAAATACTTAAAGATACCGTTTAATCTCCTGTATAACTTACCGCGTGGCAAAGCGATCTTCTTGTGCACTCATAAAGAACGGCCACGTTTATTAAACCATAAAAAGTAATCTTTATGACTTAATTAGGTTGCTCATAGTTTAGCATGAAGAAAGGCACGAGAGGTGTGTCACAGACGGTCACCACGAAGGAACACTCCGAAGAGTAGTGTGAGACAATTAAGAAAAAAAGTAAAACAAAGACGAGGGTCGAACTTTTTTAAAAAAATTCCTATACTGTCATTAACTATTACATAGAGTGAAAGTAAAAAGTAACTGTCATATGGATCGTATGTACAGAACAATGTGGATATGACATTATGTGAGGGAAAAATATGCTATTTAAATGAGTTGACAATTTCAAAGAAAATTTTTTGCATGACGCTAAATTAGTACGAAGAAAGAAAAGAATAAGAAAAAAACGAGGAATTGAACATGGCACGTATTCTGAATGCTGGGTGCGTCCGTCGTCTGGTATTCGGGCGACGGGCGCATTGGCCCATTCACATGTTTTTTGCCCCTGTCCGCGCGCGAGAGAGACAATCTGCAACGGTCTGGTTTAGCTCACTGGAGCTAATGAACTTAGACCAACAGGAACTTGAATACCATTTTTCAAGTTAACTTCGTTAAGGGCGTTCTTCTCCCTCTGCTCTCCGTATTATTCTTCCGTTATGCAAAATATTTCCTTCAAAGTTATTTAATTTGTTCTCAGAGTATTTGCATAAAATATATATAGAATATCATTGGTTTAATCAGCATCATTTGTGTTTGTAATGCTAAAATAGAAATTTAGTGATACATTGTTATGTAATTGGATCTCATTATTTATTTTTTTGTCATCAACTTCATCTGCTTTCATCTTCCAGATGGCATACAGAAAACTTGAACTTTCGTATTTAACATTTTATAATTCTTTTTCTTTTCCAAAACATTTAACTTTATTTGTTCCAATAGGCAATTCATGTTCTAATTTACCCAACACTTCAACAATTTACTATTACATTACCATAATTTAAAATCGAAAATCTACAAAACAGTTTCGTACCACAAGTTACTAATACCGAATACATATTATAAAAATTACACCACCTGAGAAATTGTTTTGTCGTGTTATTCATTCAAATTTTGTAGTTTCATTGTGAACATCAAAAATGGGTTTCTTGTCACTTCTGTCTTAGTTCCATCATTTTGAATAATATTTTGATTGGTTAATCAATAACAAAGTAAATGCGGGCAAGAACACGCGAAGAGCAGGGTTCTGCTGTTTTTAATCATTCGATTGAGATGTCGCAGTCTTATTATGGTGTGATCCACTTTCTCAAAACTATTTTCAAAGTTTAAAGTTGTGCCTTATTTACTCCCCCACCCTTACAAGACGCGTTTTATTGTTGCTATTATTTATAAGTGCATTGAGTGCGAGCGATGTGGTTGGTGCTAGTGCCGCGGCTCGAACGCTGTAATTATCCATTACAATCTAATTTCATAGTCTAATAGAGTATGGGCGTGCTTCGTACGTGCCACATCGATCGCATTCACCTTGGCGAGTAAGGGCGGTGAGGATGGCGGTGGTGTCAGGGATTGTAAAGGTGCGAGCAAGCAATCGTGGAGGAGGGAGCTCTTTGTTGACCATACGGGTAATGGAGTTACATATGTTGGTTCAGAAATAATAGTGAGAAAGTAGAGTTCATTAGAAAAGATAATCGTGATAAAACCTTCGATTACCACAATATCTTTCGCAATTGAAGTGTCGAAGAAGATGACAAAGTTCAAGGTAGTGAATTTTAGTTTAAGAGATGACAGCACTAACAGTACGTTAGTGCTTATGACCGATTCTCTTTTGATTACATACGACCCAAGTAAGGGATGGTAGTCCACATTATTAGGTAAGGATTGTTACCTTGAACTTGAATATTACTAGTTGATGAACGTTGCAACGGACAAAATACCAGTTTTTAATCTCATTTTAAAACTTATTTCATTTTAGCTCATTTTAAAAGTTATATTATTACACCATTACTTTATAGTTGGCATTGAAAATATCTGACCGATTATCATGTGATTATGATTAATGGAGAGTATCCGAGAGAAAAATTATTTTCATGAAATATTTACTGACAATGTACGTATTCTTCAGTATTCGCAACACTCAGTTGATCCAAAACGATTCTTGAGGTGACAAATAGATGGTAAATTAGCTTCAATCAACTCGGTATAAAGGGTAAAGGAGGTAAGTGGAAAGTGACGTAATGCTCATGTAATGGAGATGAGTGTCGATTAACAAGTTCCTCACTCTTCTTGGTGCTGAAGATTCTTGAATGATTCCATTGCAGTTAAGAATCTAAGCTTTGTGATTAAAGTGACCGTCTGACCTTAGTGATTAAAAAGACTTCAGAATACTTACTAGAAAGAGAAATTTATGACATCAGGAATAATGTCAAGGAACAAAACACCTGAATGATAGAAAATGGAAATGCATTCATGAAGTGAACAAAGCTTTTCCATTTATATAAAAAGGAATATGATTAGAGTTCAAATGGGCAATATATGATATGCGTAGGTGTAATGAGCGTGATTCAATAAAGTGACATATTACTAATCTGGGGACTTCGTAGGTTTCTAAGTATACTTTATTCTTTTATTTCTAATTTTAAATTACAAAATATTCCAAATTATTTACTCTTGATATTTGACTGTAATAGAACTGGGGCATTGTTTTTAACAATAGATCTTATGAATTGTAAAATTTTCTTCACGACTAAAATCCCATACCCACTACTATAAATAAATTAAAGAGCTTATGATGTATAAATACAAGTAAAAGATAAATGGAATATTTTTAAATTGCGTTAAATGGTATTGATCGAATACAATTTATATACATTTGATCGAAATTTTTGTTATATGAGTTTCTCAAACTGTAATTTGCTTTCCTCGCAAGTATTCACTTCTTGAATTTTCGTTATTTTATAGTTGGAAACACAAAAATCCAGAAATAAGTTTGTTTGCATCAGGTAAAATGTAAAACATTTGAAACAAGCTGTAGTTTGAAGTATTTATTATGTTTTATAACATGGACTGCGAATCAAAGAATTGAAACATTACAAATTATATGTTTTGAACTTATATTTGCAGACAGAAATTCGTTTGACAGAAATTCTCGAGTGTCATCATCAAAACAACTATTACCGAGTATCCAATAAATTAGTTTGATACTGAGTCGCAAACAGTTTCGACTTTATGCTATAGAACCAGAAGAATAAGATATAGCTTCAACAAGACAAAAGCCTCACAAGCATCTTAATTGTTTCCCTATTGTTTTGAAAGTGTCGTGAAGGTTTACTAAACTCGAAAAGAGCAACAATGCAAGTAACACTCGGTAAATCTGAAAACATGAAGACGTAAGACATGAAGACACAAAGAAATACAATAGATGGATCACCCAAGGGATAAGAATTTCTTCAAAAAACAAACGCCGTTTATATTATCTTTCAAAACGCTATAACCAACCACCCGAATTCCATAATTATTTTCGTAAATATAAGACTATTCTCCGAAAAGTAGTCTATGCAGCTAAAGTTATGGAAAACGACAGGCATATACTAAAATCGAACAACCGGATGAAAGCCATGTGGAATATTGTTAACAATTACACGTCAACTTCTGAAAATCGCGAAGAAATGGTTTCTTTCCTAAACGATGGCAAAATCGTATCAAATCCTCAGGACATCGCAAGTTTGTTTAATTCTTACTTCTCAGAAGTTGGTAAAATAACGAACTCAATATATCCAAATCAATGTCCTCCAATTATTACCACCCACATACCCAATTCTATGTTCACTTCCGAAACTAACGCCAGTGAAGTCATGGGAATCATCAGCTCCTTAAAAAACAAATTTTCACGAGGCATAGATGATATACCTGAGTTTATTGTTAAATCTTCGTCCCACGCTATATTAAATCCACTCGTAAATATTTTTAATAGTTCTTTATCGGAAGGGGTGTTTCCCAATATATTTAAGAGAGCTAAAGTGAAACCTTTACACAAGAAAGGAAACAAACTTAATATTGGAAATTACCGACCAATATCCCTACTACACACTTTCTCAAAAATCTTAGAAATATTATTCTATAAGCGTCTTCTAGATTTTGTATCAAAAAATAACATTCTCTCTGACGATCAACACGGTTTTAGGAAATCCTTTTCCATTACAAGCGCCATATTTTCCTTCTTAAACGATGTTACCACATCTCTAGACAGTGGAGAAAATCCTCAGGGTGTTTTTCTTGACTTATCCAAAGCATTCGATGTCATCGATCACGGAATTCTCCTTTCCAAATTGCATTCTTTAGGCATTCGTGGACTTCCACATCAATGGCTAACTTCTTATTTAAAAGATAGATATCAACAGGTAAAAATATCCTATACTAAAAATAAAATACTTCAGCGTTGTCTTTCAGAAACAAGGCCACTTACTTGCGGAGTACCTCAAGGTTCAATTCTCGGCCCTATACTCTTTTTATTGTATGTGAACGACATGTCATCATCCACATCAGATTGCAAAATGGTTCTTTTTGCTGATGACACTAATTTACTATGTAAACACGCCAATGCTCAAAAAGTTTTGTCTAACCTTTCGACTTGGTTCCATGCAAATCGTCTCATTGTAAACACTGACAAAACAGTGTCTATTTCATTTCACAATAGTATCACAAAATCTTTACCCCAGGTATCTCTTTCTTTAAACGGAACACAATTAAAAACTGTTACGAATACAAAATTCCTAGGTCTCCATATTCAAGACAACCTCAAATGGAATTGTCACATTGACAATCTTAATTCCCAATTAAGCAAATTGTGTTACGCATTCCGAATCTTAGTTAACGCAGTTAGTCCACGTATTTCCCGTTGCGTATATTTTGCAAACGTTTACTCCCATTTACGTTACGGCATTACCTTCTGGGGTAATTCCGGTCAGAGTATTCAAACTTTCAGAATTCAGAAGAGGATAGTTCGGATAATTTGTAAATCTCACCCCCGAAACTCTTGTAAACCTTTATTCAAGGAATTAAATATCTTAACACTTCCCTGCATTTATATTTATGAAACGGTCGTGTTTGTTAAGACCGAATTACTGAAGTGCCACCCTTGCTTTATACGAAACAGTCTCGTTCACGAACACAATACTCGCAATAGTAATAATATTCATCGCCCTAGAGTGTCAACCACTCTTTGCCAAAAAGGACCTTATCATTCGGGAATCGTTCTATATAATTCCCTGCCCAAGAATATAAAAGACATTATGAAATTGAATATCTTCAAATCCGCGGTTAAAAACTACCTCCTGCACCAGTGCTTCTACACTGTAAAAGAATTTATTGATTTTAATAAAAGTTAAATTCGTCTTGTACTTTATCACGCCATTGCTGTAGCACTTTTTAAATAACTTATAACAATTTCAAAAACTATTTTCTTGCATGATTGTGTTGCCGTATGGCTCATATTAATTTAGTTTTATGTGTACTCAACTTTGGCACGGTTGTGTACATTAATTCTGTAGCCCCATCCTGGCCCGGGTTTTTCTCCGTTTTTCCTTCGGGTAGAGGCGGATTTCTTATACAGGTTCTCTAGGCTTTGTCTAGGGGCGTGTTTATTGTAACAATAAATCGTGAATTTAGTGTTTTTTCAACTCTTATGATTTTTAAACACTATACTCAGAATAATCTATAGTTCGATAATAACTTGTACATGTAAATTTACAAACATATTTGCGTTAAATTACAAACATATTGACATTATATATGTATTATAACTCGCAGCTAACTTTTTATCTTATCTAGGAACTTTTGCTGAAATTTTTGAATCCGCCTCTGCCTTAGGGCCCTTGATCGGAATTGATGGGATGGTCCCTTGCTTGCTTCCGGAGAGTAAATTAGTTTATTGTCCTCCACGTGGTCATACGCAGTTTGTTCTGTTTTTTGACAATAATTTTATTTATTTATTTATTCAACTTTGTGAGCAATGACTGTTACAGGAAGGGTTATATTGAGGGTATTTAACAAATGTATTGTTTATAAAGTGCCTTAATAACTAAGCTACCTGGACAAAAAACAAGTTAACATTCCCTTTTAGTAATCTAAAGAACTATTAATTATTGCTGGATTCGTCTTCCGTATCAGTCTCTTTAAAAAACTCGATGATTATAACTTTTGCTTTACTGTTATCTTTCTTGGAATGTAGATAATTTTTCCGCACGAAATCGTAATCTTGCACATTTTAACCTTGTTTCTCGTGATATGTAATAGGTCATATCAATAGGTATAATAGTATATATTAATTTTTACACTATTACCGGCAAATTACACAAAATTAAATGTTGGGATTGATTTTATGTAGTTAATTTGAAGAAAAACAATTATTTTGTACATAGTTACAATTTTTTCATTGCATCTTAAATATGTTAACTTGTTTCGTGTGAATTTTTATTAATTGTTGTATTAATATTATTAAAGTAATTTTATAACAAAAAGCTAAAATTAAACAAATGAGTTTACAAATGATTAATTATATAATAGTGCCGAAAGATGAATATGGGAATCGGTTTCTTGAAGTTAGGCCAAAATAAATTTTAAAAAATTATTTCATTACGCAAACGTTCGATTATATATTTCATTCATCCTCAGACCTAAATAAAAAACAGGCAATATCAGTCATAATTTATTCTGGCTTAACTGCAAAGAACGTATACCCATATTATGATTATGATCGATAACTTTTCAAATATGGAAGACAAATATGTAGTGCAATGTTCGTGTAGGTCCATCTGCCTTAATGAAACTTTTGGTCCGAAATTGTATAATTTTAAATACCAAAGAACTGATTGTATTTTTATTTATTATTTTGTAATAATGTTTAAGAACTTTGAAGAGTTGAATTTTTCTTCTTCTGATTTTATCTCCAAATAGTTACCTAAACTTTTATAAAGAACAACATTGACTGACAATGAATACCTAATTGGAGTAATGTTCGTCTGTGTCGGGCGCACGGCCGTCGCTGAAGAGCCGTCGACAGCTCATTGCGGTTCCCCCTTCGCCACCGCTGCAATACCTGTGCGGCCTCTTGGAGCGACCGCGCAGGTCAACCGAAGCGGCACAGAACAACAAACCATTAGCCGACGCCGCTCCGTCGCTCCCACGCGCCACCTTGCGTGACATCATGGTGGAACCTCGCTCGTCCGCTCACTCGCTCTGGGGGAGCGTCTTCGTCGAAGTAATGGAGCCTCGTGTTAATTGAATGGGTCACCCCCGCAAGGCTTTCGACACCAACCATCCACTAAGAAACCTAGCTTCAATCGGTTCTAGTTGTTTAACCGTCATCCTTTCTGATATGTTACCCACGATAATTTCTATGTTTCGACAAAAATGTTTAGTCATTAAGTGAGGGAGTGAATGGTAGCAAGTTAAATCTCTTTCACTACAACTGTAGAACAGTTAATGACGAAAATATGATTTTGATTGCACATAGAGGTCAATTCATATCAACTATACCGCTGCAGGTTGCTTGACCCCTTTTAAGAAAATTAATTTTGCTTTTCATCTTAAGTGTCAAGAACCGAAACCAGCTGAAATTTAATTTTTATACACAACCTATTTTTAATGGTGTCATTATTTAATACACGGGGAACGTCGATATTTGTATTTGTAGATGTAAACGTAAAAGCTATTATCTAATGACCGATTAGTACTAGTTACATGTTTGAAAAATTTGTTCTACTTGTATTGATTAACATAATTTAGTCTGATAGAATTGTTTTGGAAAAATGGTTGAAACTCTTCGTGTTAACAAATGTACCTCTGTATTGCAAATTCAGCAAGTATTTCTTCAAATATTTAGTCTTACATTCATTGCAATAACTTTTAATAGCTATTCAATTTTTGTTTTTCAAACAGTTGATGAAGGAAATCTCTGGTTGGGGAACAAATTAAAATAAGAAATTTATGTTTGACCTGTCACCTTTATCAACATACGGTATATACCATTTGTAAAGATAAAATATGACTCATTGTTTAACACATATATCAATATATAATTCATGGAGTGAAAATGGGAAAATTTTTACGGAAATTGCTTGTTAACCAATGAGAAATTCTACCTGTCAATATGCGGGCTATTTTCTAATTAAATATACTATTATTTCACCTAAGCATCACAAAACATAAAATGGCTCCCGCATATTCAGGTGGGGGTGCCAAATTTCTGCTTAATTTTTCAAGTGCATCTTCATTTTCTTTCTTTCTTTCTTTCTTTCTTTCTTTCTTTCTTTCTTTTTCTTTCTTTCTTTCTTTCTTTTTCTTTCTTTCTTTTTCTTTTTCTTTCTTTCTTTTTCTTTTTCTTTCTTTCTTTTTCTTTTTCTTTCTTTCTTTTTCTTTTTCTTTCTTTCTCTTTTTCTTTCTTTTTCTTTTTCTTTCTTTTTCTTTTTCTTTCTTTCTTTTTCTTTCTTTCTTTTTCTTTTTCTTTCTTTCTTTTTCTTTTTCTTTCTTTCTTTTTCTTTTTCTTTTTCTTTCTTTCTTTTTCTTTTTCTTTCTTTCTTTTTCTTTTTCTTCCTTTCTTTTTCTTTTTCTTCCTTTTTCTTTTTCTTTCTTTTTCTTTTTCTTTCTTTTTCTTTCTTTCTTTTTCTTTTTCTTTCTTTCTTTTTCTTTTTCTTTCTTTCTTTTTCTTTTTCTTTCTTTCTTTTTCTTTTTCTTTCTTTCTTTTTCTTTCTTTCTTTTTCTTTCTTTCTTTTTCTTTCTTTCTTTCTTTCTTTCTTTACAACATCAAATACACTCAACCTCTAGCGCAATGCTTTGATACGCTAGCTATCGGGCAACTTCAAAATGACTGGTTCGTATTTACGTATGTATGTACGTACGTACGTTAAGAATTTTGTTCACCCGATAGTTATGTTAACAATGAAATACATTCAAATCAACCTTGAGATTTGAATTCGAAGTCATTGGGAATAGAAACCTATTTCTGGACGGCTCATTGCGACTTCATTTACACATCACCCTCCACTTCCGGTTTCATAAAATTCAAAATTTTTAAAATATGCATAGAAGCATTTTGATTGTTCAATTAATTCTGCTCGAAGAATGCTAAACCACATTTCCGTACGTCGTAGCACCATATTTGTAGAAATATTGGTGAATATATAATTGAATAAACTTGTAACACCATTTGCATTACATACTAAAACCCCATTAATTCATCAATATCTTTCCATTCCAGCATTGATTGTGGGTAAACATTTAATTCTTCGCCATAATCCTCTCAAAATAGTGCAATTCTTGAGCTCTGCCGATTATCAATGTTACCACATCTTTGGTTTTGACGAAAGGTTTTGTAAATTTTTTTATTTGAATCCATCTTTGCATTCTTGGATAGATTATCATTCACATATTACCCTGAATTCCAACCTAAGTTGTGATTCATAGCATGTGTAATTATCCTTTCCATTCGTAATCAAATTCTGTACTTAAAGTATCACGCCGTTATGGACGTTAACTGAATTTTGTATGTCAGCACTTAACGAAGCCCAAAACAAGAGCATCAGCGAATTATTGGAAATTTTATCTCCTCCTAGTAGTGAAGTCAGTATTCACAAGCAATATCTGTGATTTATTAAGCATTGGATTTTTCAAGCCATATACTATATATCAATTACACTCCTCCCATCTCTCATGAGTTTACCTCAAATTCGTGAAAACAAAACCACAAAATGAATACATGTTAATTTATTGCTTTTTACACTGATTTTAAATCACATTGGCTAAGGTTAAACATTTCAGTATTTTTTAAAATTCTGTTATCGTTTCATAATTTATTTCAAAATCATTATTTCTCAGTTGGATTGTGTACGATAATAAAAAAGAAAAACGGATCATTTTCACATTAATTAAGAACAGTTAACAGGAATGAGCCAGATATATATACAAGATCAACTAATATCTACTTTCTGTTTTTCAGTGTACATATTACAACCATTTTTTCATTTTGCGATCCACAAGAACCACCACATAACTGTCACGTAAAGGATATTGTAAGAAATTATTGATTGCGAAAGACCATTAAAAAGTTTTATTTCATTCAGACTAGTAGTGAATATGAGTTATTGTCCATTCTTTCTCATACTACAAAAAAATCCAAATTTTAACATATCCTGTTTGAAGGTAAGAAAAATCTTCATTACTTATAATTAATTTCGTTTTATGACTTCGTCTGCCCGCAGAAAAGTAAAGGAGTAGATTTATTAGTGTCTCACTCGTCGTGCGGAGCATGTTGAGCTGAAACCGTAACGGGACCATTTTAGAGATTATTCTTGCCCATTCACCTAATGAGACCTAGCGAGCAAAATGCGTAGTCTTGATAGAGACATCAGTGTTGCGTATTTGCTTCGCCTTATTGTTAAAACTCTCCTAAAAAAATCAATGTCATTATGATTAATTGTGTATCCTGATAATTCTTTTTTCTTTGGGCGATGAGTAATAAAATGTATTAATGTTTTAACCAGATAAGTTTTCACAAATACTCTTCTTGAAATAAAATTTAATTGTAATTTGATTATCGAGTATAAGTATTCACTCATTATTCATTCTATTTCGTGGAATCATTAAAATAAATCGATACATCCTCGTATCAATTTTGAGATTCAAAAAGTTTTTATATTATTTTTTTTTCATTAAGCTTTGAAGTAAAATTGATATTTAAATCATCTTTCTTATGATGAAACATGCAAGACGGTTAAGTTTCATTGTAAAAATTACGAGTACTTCATTTAGCGTTTCAGATTTCATGCTTCTTCCTTCTGCCTAATGAGGTGTACACCGTGTTTGCTTGCGAAATTGAGTCGTCGGCATATTCCCGTTCTCGCCGCCACGCCACCAGAGGGCGAAAAATGGAGATCTTTGTTTCTTCAGTGAGACAGGCAGCTCATTTCGCCTTTCTGTGGCAGGATACTGGTATGAGAGGAAAGGGAGGAGCAGAGTGGACCTCATAAAGATGAGGCACTCAACCCAGAACGAACTCGGTATGCGAGGCGCATCACAAACGAAAAGTTGTCTTATTTTTCAGACCAACACGCGTCTTCTGAATGCCAAAATATAGAGTGCTTTCTCGACTTTTTTTATCTTCAAATCTTCTTTTATCTTCTTTTTTAATATCTTCAAATCCGCGGTTAAAAACTACCTCCTGCACCAGTGCTTCTACAATGTAAAAGAATTTATTGATTTTAATAAAAGTTAAATTCGTCTTGTACTTTATCACGCCATTGCTGTAGTACTTTTTAAATAACTTATAACAATTTCAAAAACTATTTTCTTGCATGATTGTGTTGCCGTATGTCTCATATTAATTTAGTTTTATGTGTACTCAACTTTGGCAAGGTTGGGTACATTAATTCTGTAGCCTCATCCTGGCCCGGGTTTTTCTCCGTTTTTCCTTCTGGTAGAGGATTTATCATACGGGTTCTCTAGGCTTTGTCTAGGGGCGTGTTTATTGTAACAATAAATCGTGAATTTAGTTGTTGTTTTTTTCAACTCTTATGATTCTTAAACACTATACTCAGAATAATCTATAGTTCGATAATAACTTGTACATGTAAATTTACAAACATATTTGCGTTAAATTACAAACATATTGACATTATATATGTATTATAACTCGTAGCTAACTTTTTGTTTTATCTAGGAACTTGTGCTAAATTTTTTTGAATCCGCCTCTGCCTTAGGGCCCTTGATCGGAATTGATGGGATGGTCCCTTGCTTCTGGAGAGTAAATTAGTTTATTTTCCTCCACGTTGTTATTCGCAGTTTGTATTGTTTTTTGACAATAAATTTATTATTATTATTATGCATGACTTTGTAAGGAACATGAGATTTCGACGACCGTGCAAAGTGCAACACTTCAAAAATAAATGTCGCTTCATATATTAGAAGTTAATTCAATTCGTCTCAATATAAAAATATAATCCAAGTTTCTTATTTATGATATCTGAATGAAATAATGACATAAAATCGCTACTATAAGGTAACCACATTTACTTTTATGCACTTTAATTTATTATTTTCAAAGGCTTGTTTAAGTGGCTCTTGGAAACATGCAATCCGTCTTGCAGTCGAGTATCAAAGATAAATTAACGATTGAAATAAAATATTATTAGCAACGCTTGCTGTCACTTATATTCCGCGAGACATGTAGACTGCGCTCGCGAACGAAGAACGGGACTGGAACGTCAAGTACGCACTAGACCCATAACCTGACATGTTGGATTAAGGCAATGTGAATTTATTTTCGCCCAGCAGATGTGCCTCCACCTCATCACACCGCCTTAGTCAAGTACCAATTTGCTCCCCTGAACTCTGTCGCATAACTCTGTCACACTGCGGGCGATGTGGCTGTTGGCGTCGACTTTCGAGCATCGCATCCCTTTCATGTGCATGCGGTTATCGGCACGTCGCTGTCCCGATTCGCCCCTCGCCAAATATGGAGAAGATGATTCCCAGAGACGCTGCAGTGGCTCCGTGACCCAGTGTAAGCACAGCGCCTCTGCTTCTCCCAGGGAAGAAAGTACTCGATCGCCGACAGATTCAGAATACATGGAAGAGCGCACGGAACGGAAGGGATTTATTCCGATACTAGAATCGCTTACTCGTAAGAAAGTACTGAGTTGAAGTAATGTGTAATTTCTCCGTATTTCTTCTATATCTACTTTTCATCTTTTCAAGTCAATTTTTTTCATTGAATCTCTAAAACGTAGTCAGAAACACATAAAAGTCACTCACATATCGGAAAAAAACATTTCGACTGTCACCATCATCATTTGTGTGTACTTATTCCATAATTTCGTCTTAACTCATGCGTTGTTTCTTTCCAATGTCTATATACCCATAAGCGCTTTTGTAATATTCTTCCCTAAATAATGTACTCAATTTGTCTAGTCTTCTACGCTGGTGACTTATACATCATTACTGACCTCACTTTGTCGCATCAATAATTACCTCCTTGTTTAACAATCTTTCTTCCTAAAATTAGAACCCTGCCAATGTTTACTTGTACAAATCTCCGTGAATTACTTTTAAATGTTTTTATTTTTATTCACTACTATGTGTTTCTAATCTGTTCGTGCATTTTGTTTCTTACTATTATCAATACAAAATATAACTCTGTTAATGTAATATATGACTATTACCCTATTGAAAGCAAATTTTTTTTAGAAATAACTCTTATAAGGTGAACTGACTCAATGTTTTTATTTTTATTTCGTTTTATATTAGTGGTTCAGTCAGCTTTGTCATCAACATTTGCAAATATATCTACTTGTAGATATATCAAAAATTTCTCCAATATCATTAATATATCTAAAGACTAAATTTGTAGAAAACTTGTTTTTTGATCTATTGACAACATAAAAAAATGGTATTTCAATCTCAGACTCGAAATCATTCAGACTTCTTTCTCTTAGATCACATGAGCAACTGTTCAACTCGCGGCAGAGGTGACCTGCCACGTGCGAAGCTCGCATAGTCTCGTTGTGTGGGTCAAACGCGCTTGTCTTTTTGTCCACATTCCCAAAGTAGCATTTTATTGATACGAACATCATGGAGATATTTGGTGCTCAGGCATTCTTCTCCGACAGAAATACGTTGGTTCTCGTCAGCAAAGGATGTCGTCGTCGCTGCTTCCAACCCTATCGATATCAGACACTTTAACTCGTGCAATATTTGGGGGTATTAGGATAATACTCTGGGAGATGAAACAAAGTTGTTCTCTTCCGACTGTCATTAACATTCCTAATACTTCCGACCTTTAATATCTATTTTAATTATCAGACATATGAGCTTCCTTTGATCACAACATTTAACGTTCGTAAATAATTTATGAGAGAAGAGCAGTTAAAATCTGTATTTTATGTGAAATATTTTTACGTAAAAAACAATTCACTCCACTTTCAACGTTATTTATATTTCTGGCCAAATTTCTTGATTTTTTTACCTGTAAATGTGCACAAGGAAAAGCGTAAATATCTCTGGTTGGTATTAGTTTACAGATGTAATGTATACAATGCCTTGCCAAGATTGAAAAGAGAAAACAAACATAAAAATTATAATTAATAGTAATCAAGAAATTCTTTTTCTGACATAGTATGTAGATAATTCAAAAATTTACACTCTTATTTCTAATGTTAATATAACAATATTATAATTAAAACTTATGTATTCCTCATAACCGTAATACAGCTATGCTGTAGAAGGCTTTTAACGGTGAATTTGAATTTAGAGATGTATTTTATTTTAACTTTGGAAGAGAACGTATGAAGGAATAACTGCATGACATGACAAAGGTGGTTGAAACGCAAGTGCGATACCCCTACTTTTTGCCTTTGCGACTTTTTTTTCGTTGATCGATATCGCAAGGCATCTCCCTCCTCCTGTAGTTCACATTGGGATGGCTGCATTGTCGCCTTTCACGTCATAATCCTCGAATGACCACAAGCGTCATCCGCGGTGGATGGCTTCTCCACCGCCACCGCAACCGTCGCGTCGCTCGAGCCGCACCGCCTGATGCCAGCGTGGTTTATGGTAGTGAGAGCTCCGGTCGCGTCTACAGCTTTACTGCGGGCATAACATGCAGACAGCAGCCGCTGTGGCAGCCTCTGGCGGCAGCCTCCGCCTCCATCCCTCCACACACGCACACCTCGCCCTGCGAGATTGAAACGTACCCTCGATAATCAGCTACTTCGCTGCCTCCTTCACTCGGTATGCGATCTATGTGGATTACTTCTTATTGTCTCGTGATCGATCTCATCTCATTCTAAGGTATTACTATGGAAAGTACAATTAAATCACTAAAATAACTGAATTCGGCATTTATTTTGATTTCAACTTACTAAATATACTTCACCGACCAATTAAATGAAATAATTACAATAATTGGTAATTATGAAATACATTACATCTTACGGAAAAATACTTGCTTCCAACTAAATATTAATTCTTGTATAGCGAATTTATCAGAAGTTTAGTTTACTTTGAAGAAAATTTCCCGTGATATTTTTTCTCTACTAAAAATTACCATTGGTGTGGCCATCTGTTAATGGCAAACGGCCATTCATTTTAAGTGACCACCAATGGCCGTTTGGCGATAACAGATGGCCACACCAATGGCCATTTTCAATAGATAAATAATCACTTATTAATCACCGAAAATTTCAAAAAAAAATTTACTCCTTCTGGGATGTTTTGCATAAATCATAAGCTGTTGCGCTCGGACGCCTACTTTTAGACCTACTATACGGATGCTCTTGTGAATTTCAATCTTGTTAAGCGAGTTCCTTAATATTATTTATAGTACGCACTAACAGATACATATCAAATCATATTTTTTATTACAATTTATAATATTGTGTATTTAAACTGTTAGAATTAAAATAATGAAAATATTTTTACTTTTTAGTGATTTCTCTCACTAGGAGCGCGTCCCACCTTAAATATTTCCAAGGAAACAATGTTCATTAATCATTCATCAAAGTTGGGGATTATTATTCTCACCCTGATTTTCTACAAATTTATGCAGAAATGATCATGGTGAAGTTCTGTATTAATTTACTTGTATTTTTTAGTACTATAAACCAACTAAATTGAGCTTCGATTTAATTTTCTTCAACTCCTAACTCAATAAATAACGAGCTAAACAGGTTCTTCAGTGAAACATGATATTACAGAAGAATCACTCCTTGAAAAAGTAGCTGAGTTTGTCACTTCTATTTACTCCTCCACTTTTTACTTTGTTATACAAGTAATACGATTATATTTTTCCTATTAACAAACTCTTGCGGTTCAGAGAGAACCTACGATGTGTAATTACTCTGGTTTTTACCGACGTGAAAAAGTAATTTAATCTCTGTCAGTTCATCTGTAGTTAATCTGACATCTTCATTTGCACGATTTAGAGATGGGTTCTTAAGAAATGGGTGGAATGAAGTTTCAATTTACATACACACTCAGGACCATTTGTGCACGAGTTTCCTAATTGCTTCATCAGAGCTGTTACCGTTGCAGTATGAAATATAATACATTTTATTGCAGTCTATTTCCGCGATTGTAACTTGAGTTATGGTGCAATATCATTCCTATGCTGTGAGCGAACATCGTTCCTGTTCATTGCAAGATAGTTGCACATTCCTCGAGCTCAAATTACTATAGGTTCTCCGAATGGCGTCACAAACTCTTCTCTGCCATCATCGTGATCTCATACGCTATTTAAATATTAACTTTAACAGCGGCTGATAAGGCACGAGAGTGCTCTGACATGTCCGCATTCCATATCCTACCATGTTAAAAATCACTGTAATACCTTATAAACCATTGATTGCTTTAAAAAACATTCACTCTGGTCGCTTACTTAAACGACGCTCTTGAAGTTATTGATAACCGGAACAAAAGAATTTACTTAACCATTACTTTCCGTTTCTTTTGTTTTAACGTTCCTAACGTATAAATTCTTCTCAGTTATCTCTTAGTAATGCATCCTGCGGTGAAACCTTCATCAAAAAAAGTTGAATTGCATCATACCAACACACATTTCACCAAAAATACTAATAATTTGCGTCCAGTTCATGCTATCAATTTCAAACGCTTCACACACATTACAGAAAAAAAATCATCTAATTAATAGACTTGGAAAGTACTCGTATATTCCTATCTCAAAAAGGAGTCTGTAGTTCATTTTTCACGGTTCGTCGTGATAAATAGATTACAGCCTTTTATGAAGAGCTAATCATAAGCACACCTGAGAATGTACAACGCTAGTAGATTTCGTCTGTGTGTTTGGTCCGTATGGATAATGAATTTATGGAAACGTTTTTCTTTTAATGTCGACACATGTTTTATACAGGTTTATCAGATCACGTAAAGTAATTGCAAAACAGTTTTGAGGGTAACTCCCCTGCTAACCCCCATCCAGCTACAAGAAAAGTATGACTAAATGGAATGCATCGTAATGTTATTAGTTTGTCATAAATAAAACCGTTTATAATCTGGAGAGAACTAAAATAAACCAGTAGCTTTCATGTAGTTTATACATTCGTTAAGTTTACTATCACAATGTAAGACAACGAATTTAGTACTACATGAATGCGAATGGCCTATTTTAGTAGTAATATATTAGATAAACCTACTCTATGATACGTTTTGTGCTGATATAAATCATTCTTGCAAGGCACTTTTTTTGTGATTTACGACTAAAAACTTAGAAATAAAAGCCAACGTAAAACATTATTTGAAAACTGAATTTCCGGTTAATACATTTTATTAAACCACCTGTCATTAATACTTCTAATCGTCTGCGTCACGTCAACGTTTAACTAGGTTCAATTTGGTATTTGAAATAAATTATTCGCTTGTTTTACAACCAATTTTAAGTAATTTTACCAAAATTCAAACTTAAGTAGTTATAAGAATAATACGTTAACGATATAATATTTGTGATATTTTTTATCCATCTATAGGGTATTTAATAGTAATATCTATCTTCACTGGATTACACAATTTACGGTAGTGTTAAGCTATTACACATTTTTGGAATGCTCGTTTACATTTGTTCAAAAATTCTTTGAATTCTTTCGACGCGCAGCTCCTCCTCCGTGGTATGTCAATGACCAAATGTTAGTCAACTTTATTGCGATCACGAGGATATCTCCCTACAATCTACTTCCTAAATGGTACTCCAAACACAAATTTATAGCTGTTATCTAAATTAAAATCCTCTATAAATAATCAAACTTCCTCACTCAAATTCAAATAGTACTGCTCCTAAATCAGGAATGTTTGTTCTCTCTCTCGACTTGCCATTTCTGTAGATAAAATAACTTTAGTTCTGTAACAGTTAAATCGAAAAAAATCGTCAATACTTTCGTGATAATAAAAGGAAACATATTCTTGCTGTGATAATAAATGGTTTTATTTTCTCTGAAAAGCTTCTGCAGCTGAATAGCAGCCATCATCAAAAGCACACATATCGATAGAATTTCTTTGGGTTAATATCAATGCATTGAGGTTTGAGTAATTCCACTTATATTGTCTCCGTAGCTACAATTTCAGTCTCAGTTGTGGCGAACATTTTTAAAAACTTCATATTTATGTCCAACTCACACTTCACATCACTATCTCCTTTGAATGTGATATATCTACAACGTCCCCCTATTGCGTCGTATGACAAATCATACTTCAATTGTCCTATACACTTTTCTGTACTACCACTACCTCTCTCTCGACCGTCAACATCTCCACTCCCTAGTTTCAGCTCAGGCAAGGAACGCATGAGCATTCTTACGTCGCAGGTGAAGCAGCTTTCGTATCAGAACCTCCATCGCAGTGATATACCGCCAGCAGGAGGAGATATCGGATCTGGAAGCGACCGCCGTCGCGTGTACAAATGACGGTGGACGCACAGGCGAACATGGTGGAACAAACGGCAAAAGACGGTGGAGAACGAACGGTGAAGTCGACGAGCAGCAAGTGAAGATGACAGTAGCTAGTAGGCAGTGTAAGTGAACAGTAAAGAAAGTAATGTTGGAATACTCCACGGAAAAATTTGTAGGGAAAGGAAGCGTCGGGTACTTGCCATTCCAGATTCTTAATTTGTCATTATTTTATTAAACTTGTTCGTAAATATGGATGCATTAAAGCGAGAGCGTTCGAATCCGCAACTTACGTCATTTATTTAATTCATACATCCATAGCCTGATGAATTAATCCCATTATTCATCATTACTGTGATAATAATGTTTTGAAATTTCATAAGATTTGCATGCGGACAAATAAAGTCATATCTTATTGAATTACCCTGTCATACGCATTGAGGGAACAGGCGTGAATTGTGTCAAGAACAATAATATCCATTTTCTACGGAATGCATAATAAAGATTAAATTCATAAAACCAGACATTACACTATAAATCATTTTTTTTTCCTTTATACTAAAACAGGATTTTTAATGAAACGGTTTCAAAAATTTTAAACTAAATTTCTAAATAAATGAAAATATTAATATAAATTTATATTGCACGACACGAAAAATATTTTGAGTTTTTTTACTTAAAGCTCACTCATCGTAACTGAAATCACAGATTTCTAATTTATATGAAACAGCATATTTACTCCAGAATGAAAATACCGTGTTTTAAAATTTTTGTTGTAACTGCTTTGAAGGAATAAATTTTAAAAATTAAGTTTTTATTTCGAAATATCTCAAATATAGCATTCTGAATGCCACAAAATAGCTAAATTAATACCAATTGATCACTTATGAACATACTCAAAAAAGATTTCATAGTTGACAAATATAATAACTAACTAACTTTTTATCTTATCTATAACAGCTAACTTTTTATCTTATCTAGGAACTTTTGCTGAAATTTTTGAATCCGCCTCTGCCTTAGGGCCCTTGATGGGATGGTCCCTTGCTTGCTTCCGGAGAGTAAATTAGTTTATTGTCCTCCACGTGGTCATACGTAGTTTGTACTGTTTTTTGACAATAAATTTATTATTATTAATAAAGTTAAAATTTTCAAAATTGTTAGGGACCTTTAAAATGTGGTTTTAAAATCTGAGATTTCTATGCAAATCATATTTTACGACATAAAAAAAATTAGGGTACTCCGTACAAATTTTTTACAAAATATCGTCCCAAGGTGAGGGTGTCAACGTCGAAAAATACCATTGGTGGTTAGGTTGATTTAATAGAACACCTTTTGAAATTTAGACGAAGTACCCTCCCATTTTGTTTTCTGACTGAAAATAAGACTTCCATTTACATTTCTGATTTAAAAAAATACTTTAAGGACCACTCTCCAGCTTTAAAGTTTCACAACTTTAACTAGCGACCCTTAAATAATATTTTCAAAATCCGAAATTATGATGTAAATCTCTTTGGCTTGATAAAACAGAATGGGAGAGTGCCCCAACCATATTTGAAAAGTTAATTTTTGTATATAAAGAAATATATTAAAAAAATAACATTTCTAATATTTGACTTAGTGTGGATTTGCATATTCGTCCATTCTGGATATAAATGCAAGGGGTAGTTTAAGAAGGCGGAAATCACGAAGGGTGGTGCGCGTGCAGCGTGACCTCGTGACCTCTCTGACGGAGAACATGATCCCGTGACACGTCCTGCCGCACCTCGCCTGTCATCTGTCGGCGCAATTAGCCAATTACAAGCTTGGGGTCACCCTCTGCCCACAACTCTTCTGGGTGTGAAGAGAGATGGATAAAGGACACAGGTGCCCACGTGAGTGGAAAAGGGTCACTAGGGAGCGAGGATCACCAAGAAATAGAGAGGGGAGGAATCGAGGGTGAAAGGAATGTACAGTACTATGGACAAATACACAAATAATAAATTAACCCTGTTTGAGAATATCAAACTTATGTCATACTATCCTATAATTATTTAATTATACAGTTGGTCACGCGGAGTTATATATTTCTAATTATTATTTTATTTTAATAAACTATCTCTATGTAACATTCTTTTAAACTATCCAAAACAACATGATTATGAATACATTCCAAGAATACAAAATCTATATAGTAATCAAAAAGTTTCAACTTCTCTTAATTGATCTCTTTGTTATAACAATAAGTGATAACACTACTTAACCAGATTGGACAGAAAATATTTGTTTTATTATTCTTTAAAACTGTTTGATTAAATTATTAACACGTAACTATTTTTGTAATTCTAACTTTAAATTACAGTTAACGCTAAAATGATATATAAGAGTTTGAGTTTTGTGAGGAACCTCTCCAACATTAGTATTTGTAGATTTAATGTGCTTTTATTATCTTTTTAAGATTTGAGATATGTAGATAAGATCGTTGTATGCTTGACATTAAACTTTCAGAATATGAAAAAGCTATCGTAAATGAACTTCGTCTGTACAATCATTTCTATATATGAGGATTTGGAAAGTAAATTCCTCCAACGTATTAGAAAAGAGACAGAAAGTGTCTCTTCATGAAATTTTATCGTTAACCATTGAACCAGAAAAGAATCCACAATGCGGTGTACCGCAGCTCTCTGCTTTTGATTCGATTCGCTCTCAAACTCTCCCTGTGCATCAAGTGCGCCAGCACCCTGTTCTCAGCGACTGGAGGAAGTGAGTGGCGTAAGATTAGCATAGAGGCCTGCCTTACCAGGAGACGCGTGTCCTCCCTACACGGGAGATGTGTAGTGTAAATCATTTCCCCAACGCTGGGCAAATATTTTCCTTATCCGAGGGGCGCCTATCGGAACAAAGGGGCTGTTAGCAGATGATGGACAAAGTGAGAACTGGAGTCGCATTCCGACGGCGCCCTCAGTCCCACGCACGGAGGACCACAAATATTAGCAGAAAGCCGCATCCTCCTGCTCGAACAAGACATGCAGATGACAAGCAGGTGGGAGAGAGAGAGGGAGGGAGAGAGCGAGGGTTAAGTACACCGAGTGGGATGGGGAATCAGAGTGATGGAGGGATAAGGAGGTTGTTGGTGAGGTGATGCTAATGAGTGCTAGAGACTTATGTTCATATGCAGAAACGCGAAGTACTTGTTTAGCAAATAAAGAAAAAAGGCAAAGAGAGAAAGTGCACATGAAAAATTAAAAAATCTGAACTGTGCCTCACTCAACTTTCCAATTACAATTCATAACAAAAACTCATGGAACTAAACAACCTACAGCTTACACAACACTAAAAATTTAAGAAAAAGGAAAAACCACTTAAAAAATAATATGTTATAATGAATGAACAATATGATATATTTCTTAGATCAATCGGATGCAAAATACTTATCATACAGTGCATGGTATCCTAAAAATCATAATAAAATATTCAAGTATAGACTGCATGAATTATCTTCCACAATAAACTCTTTGAAATTACCTTATTGGCAGATTCGAAAAAAGCGCAAGGTGTATCAATTTGTTCGTGAGTTGTCGGGGGAACAAAATTCTTTACATACATACCGACACACATACACACATACGACATTGGATATCATCGCCAAAATTTGAAAATAGACTCTCCTGGAACCAATTCGCAAAGATCCGAAGAGTTCTCAAATTTTCTTTCCACCGATTACAATACTTCACTTACACACTCTGTGTAATTGAAAAAAAAAATCGATAAAACTAATTGTATAATATACCAAATTCTAAAGTAATAAATCAATTATTTGGTATGTTATGATAAATGTACACTACTTATAATATTTTTATTAATACAGGTTATATATGGAAATGTGAAGAATAATATTACAATTTTAGTGGAAGAATAAATAAATAATAAGGCAAAGATCAGATATTAGTTTCAAGGAATTATTTTTCTTATATGGAGAATAAAAAATATTTTCCCATAATATGGGAATCTACTCCCTCCTATCGCCACATTCAATAAACGTAACTGTTTCAACAAACGAACGGTTCGGAAGCGGTAATAGTAATTCATTGTCCATAAATGATTATGTTTGTAATAGAGAAATACTTGTATCAGCATAATTAATCTAAAAAATTAAAAGAATCAAAATTTTCGTTTGTGAAATGTCCCGTTAAATAAGCTATTTTACTATCTAATTTAATGACTCTGAGAGTTAATTCGTAATGAACATTCAGTGTCGTAAATTAAGAGTCAACGCGTTAAGTTGTTAGTATCAACGCAGTATCTCTTAGCATTCACAATAGATCCCTCGGTGAGAAATTTAACTAGAATTCTAGTTAGGTGTTTATCTGCGAATTGCCACAACCTTCTTTGTAAATGTGATAGTTTTGAATTTCTGAGAATGCAGAGTATAGAAAATTGATCAAGAAATGTGAGTTCATAATTCAATGTGCAAGGTATAACATGAATCTAGAAATATGTCACTTCTTCAATAAAGTGATATTTCTTAGGGAAAATGAAAGATTTAATTCCAGTATTATATTATGTATCGCTCATTTTTTTAGTGAATGACTGATATCACCATTCCAGACTGTCATAAACATGAATGACTAGTATTTCATTATTAGTCAATTATTCTTAAAGTTTGCTCTATCGCTCATTGTATTCAAACGTCTACATAGCTTACTATACTTCTGAATGAACAAAAGTTTTGTTGCTCGTACCAACGCATTTCTGACATATTTTCCCCATCTTCCCGTTGCCGAATATCAAGCAAAGAATATTTGCCGTGAAAATAAAATTCAGAATGGCGTTTTGAATGTACCTCCCTAGAAAAGGTTAAAATATATTTACTGAGGATAGGTGGTCTACAACCTGTCACAATTTGGTAGTTATTCTCCGGACACATAAAAAAAGAAGATTTTTCTATTTGTGTATTATTGATCACTTTTTTTTTCTATTTGAATAATTATCCAACACACTGAAATGTTTGGCATTAGAGTTCAGAACAAAAATGACAATATAGATATGAAAATAACTATATAGACAATACATAGATCTAAAAGTAACAAAATGACAATATTCACATGCAATGAAAATGTGAAATAACAATAATTTTAATTTCATTACTCCGAAAAACAAAGCAGATGGTTTGGACGCATGAGATCTATCGCTGCGCATCAAGTTACGCAGGACAGCTGATAGGAAAACGAAGCAAGTAGAAGGTAGACAGCGAGTCACTGCCTTCTAATTGATTTATTAACTGCACGCCGTGATTTATTGAATACTAATTAATGCAAACAGGCGCATGAGCTGGGAGCTGACGCTCCAGGGTGCCCGCGCGCACGTCGGAGAAAGTGCATGCCACATGGTGCAACTGACGAAGAAGATTCACTGACTTCGCCTTCCTCTAGGGGTGTATGGGGAGGTGACACGAGGAATGCAGACACCATGAAAGCGTAACTGCGAGAAAGATTGATAATTCGAAAATAACTATAACATAAATGCTATGATTCTTGCATGCAAATATTAGAATTATCACGACAAACATATAACTAAAGAAATTTCCTTGGTACTAAAAGTAGTGACAGGAGAAAGAAGTATTATTGTGTAAAACATCAACCTATGTAAAGGACATGATTGCGTAGTGAAAGGTAAGTAATGTTGGTGATAACTTGTAGGGAACGAAAAAGCTATTAATGTATATTATAGATCAAGACTTATACCTGCGAGAAATAACGTAAAAAGATTTACTTTGACACCACAATAGTCTTGAAAAAAGAAAATTATTATGTAGAAAATATCCGATCAATAAGATTTTTTATAAGTTTTGAAATTATGTTCATATTATATATAATTCTTAAGATAATAGAAATGTTTTTCTTTAGCAATGGAATTTTTCGCAAATAATGATAAAGCGAATATTAATAATATTTATCTTACATGCAAATATTAATATTTATTAAAAAGGCAAACCCAACGAATAAACTGAAGGAAAACACAAAGCACAAAATTCTCATAAGAATCTAAAAGAAACAAAAAACTTATATTGAAATAAAATCCAAATCCAGAGCAGTTCCTCTTCTCCCAATTGTGAAAATCTGTTTCATTATTACCCTCATTATATATCTTTAGTTGAGAATTGAATATAAAAACAAATTTTTAATGGCTTAGTACATACCTTAGATCTTTCAAATTAACGAGTAAATCTCGTATTAAAAGTCCGCTGTAAAGGGTTTGAAAGAAATAAAAACAAAGTCTCTAAAATCAATTAACAAAGTGATGTAATCATATAAAACTCAAAGGAGATCGTAGTTTTTCAGGTTCTTGTTGGTTTTGGTATTACTCTTAATGAGGTTAACAAATATTCTTAATGAGGTTAACAAATAACGGAGCTTCACATTAAGAAGGCTAATGAATCAAACAAGCTGTATAAACTCTTTTCAACAACCTGCTGGGAGAACATTTAAAGATGTGCTGTATTACGCACTTATAATACTGGGTATCATTTCATCGCTTCAATTTTGATTTTGCGTTCAGCTTTCGTATGAAAATTTTGGAGAACGTTTTGTTCACTATTCACATTTAGCCGTGCATCGGTTTGAACGTCTCTACCCGTTTCAAATGGACGGTTAGATATCTGGTTGGCATTTAGAAAGCTTTTTGAAAGAAGGTTGATGGAACGAAGCTAATTACACAATTTCGATGTACATCTTCGATGAACAAATATCATAATATTCAAATATTGTTATAATTGAATACAATATATTTGGTAAATGACTTTCGAGGCGACCATGCTGGAGATATTTTTCCACTTCTTTGACATAAATGAACACGAAACATTCTGTTCGACTATTATAAGCATGTAATAAGAAAAGCTGACTGTTCCCAATCACACCACGAACTGATCATCCCCTCTTCAGCGATTTGGTGGATACGAGTTGCCCTCAGCTTGCCCGCTCCCGTAATATCCGCGCGGAAACAACACCCGCGACTGGTAGTTGCGGTCACTTCTGCATTTCGAATTTCGGATGTCTCATCCGGAAGTTATAGAAGTAAAATGACCATGGGTCTCTATAGTCGATCATACAGGATAAAAGACCATTTCTCTTGCACTAGACTAGAAATATTGCATCGTCAAAGCTCACACAAGGCAGGTTTACTACGACGTATAATTATAGATCGTATCACTTCTCTCAAATTTGTACTCTGTTGAAACAAAAATAAATAAAAGACATTGAACCCAAGAAGATATTTTATCATTAAAATGTCAATCATAATCGTAATTTTCTTTCACTGAAACTGATTATTCCTTGATCATAAATAGGTAAAATTTTGAGAGGGGTCAAAAACAACGAGTTTTTACTTTGGACTTTGTGACACTACGAGTTTTTACTTTGGATTTTGTTGCTTATTTTCCGGAAGAGAAGTAGACTATGGTTTCTCTGAACCAATTGTATTATGATTATTTAAAATTTTAAAAAAAGCATCCTTAAATCATAAATCAATTATTGAGTGTATCGTAATGATTCGGCTCTATTTCCTTTATATCATCGTCAATTATATATTTCAAACGAATAATTGTATTATTACCGTTACGTCTTCTGCATGAGTAACCTTATTAAAATTAACGTAATAAATTCTACACAATTGTATAAATGCTAGGATACTATGTAATAGAAGAGGAAGTTATACAAAATAATGATATTAAGTTCAAGCACAAAAATGAGGTACATTCAAAATACATTTTATTCGTATGATAAGTTTTCTTTTTTGTTTTTTGTGTAATGTAAGTACCTATTTAATTTTGGGACACAAAAGGGTATACAGTATGAATGTAATTTATTTTAAACAGGGTGAAGAGAACACTAACCTTACACTCAGGTAAATAAGAGTCTCGCTAATCTTACACTAAGAGAGAGTAAATATGAAGGGGGAAAAATTTTAAATGGTTAATACAAAACCTTTTTGGCTCATCACTGAAATTGTTTTTTCTGCAGATGTTCACACTGACCAATTTCATAATAATTGGCTGAACCTTTCCAGATCTCACTGTCTTCTGTAAGAAAAATAACAGTAATAATGTGAGTAAATATAATAACCTATTATTAACTCACAAATTAGGCATTGATATGACAACTATCCAAGAATTGTCTAAGCTTATCTATCGCAAACTGCAGTCCAAGGGAAAACTAAAAAACCTTTTTTTTCTTTTGCGCGTGGTTGTCCAATGTTAATTCTAGTCAAGATAGAAATACATGGGGCGCTACCTATTTGAGGATCTTCAACAAGGTATGGTCAAGAACAATACAAATTATCAACAATGTTCCACTAACATGGTACACGTATATTAACATATTATTTATATACAAATTGGAAAGTACTCTTATCTGTTCGCGGAGACTTCACTTAACGTTCAACCGTTATATATTTGTTACATAAAGGATAATTATTGCATATTTTCCAATATTTTCATTTTCGTATTTTATAGATACCAAAGAATGTATTGATTTCTCACAATGCATAAATGCATTTTCCTAATGTATCTGGGATCAAGCTCCCAGAAGTAAAGTGAATGATGTTTGTTACACTCAGTAATCATAATTTAATATTTCATCAAATTGGAAATTTTCAGTAGTTATATGTTTGTAAAGTAGTATGTATATGTTACGGACAAATCCAAATTATGCCATTGAACGAGAAACATGACTAAAACTAGGTTTGGCAGATGTGTTTTTACCAGAACAAGTTCGGTGCGTTTTAAAACGACCAATACTAGTCTTGGACGATACGCTTTTGCCAGAAATAGTATTGGTCGATTTGAAAACACACAGATCTCGTTCAGGCAAAAACGCTTTTCTTCGTCTAATGGTCGAATCGGGTTTTATGCTTAATACACATACTAAACACTTCGAACCGGCTTCACAAGGGATTTTTTCCTGCAATGACACGATTTAACTACATAACAATTAACTATTTAAAAAATGGCCTATTCACATACAAAACACGTGATATCCAAATTAATTCGAGAGATATAGCAAAAATTCGAAATAAAACATTTCATTTTAAAACACTCTTTCTTAAAATCGTAAGTAGCCTCTACGACACAAAAAAAACATGCTGTCAAAATTTTTATCTTCAATGTTTTCCTGTGGTGATAAATGTGTCAAATAGTCAATACGCCCTCAACACACAAAAAAACAAATATTGTATTAGAGTATACGGAAATAAATAATTGAGGACTTGCATGCGTCCAAAACATTTAATATCGGTAACAAAATACAATAACGATTCAAAAATACTTTATGGATGAGTATTTGATGCACAACTTTTAACTACACTCACTATGAAACGGACATAAAAACGTTAATCTACAAAACTGTAATATGTTTACAAAATATCACTAACATCGAACAGTCACGTGACAGATGTCGCTTGTTTCATACTAATTCGCTTATTACTGCTTATCAAGGAAATTAAAAACATGCTATCCACACTCAATTGAGCACTGAGCTAAGGGTTTTCATACAATAACCTATTTGCTTTTAGATGTCGCGTATTTAGTTTCAAAAAGATTATTTTACGAAACCACGTTTAAAAATAGTGTATGAGATTAGTGTGGCTAAGGAGTGAACACGGTATACGCTGTATACGAATATAAATGAGAATTCAATAAAGAATTTAAGAACCAAAATCATAATGTTCACTCGATTAAAGCAGCGGGTATTGTGCCAGGAATTTTGTATAATTTATGCCGCAAATAAATTACATGTTAATAAGCTAGAATACAATTAAGACATAATTGTTTCGATTCATCTCTTAATCTTTATTTACTATCGATGTATTTTATTATTTATAATTGATTCAAAATGCATGTGGAAAATCTGAAATATTTTATCAATTATTCTTTAAAGTAAAGGATGGACATTGTTGAAAATGAATAACGCATCATAGAAGTAAATCTGATCTTCTGTACTAGGATGCGTAATTCTATTCGCGCGTGAAGAGCCCTTTCTTCTTCTGAACAGGATGTGGGGAAATCCTGTCGCGTGAGTTTACAACATATATTATGCTGCATTTCGGTTACAATTTGGCACTCAACGTAAGTCAAGAGTAACTCGTTCTACGAGATTATTAGTTCAGTATAACGGTTGTTTTGTAACACAGGTTATAAGTTTCATCTCTGCGTGATCCTTACATTTCAATCGATAAAAGGAGACAAGAAATACCAAATTCAATTCCATTCAATAAACACGTTTTGTGTACCTGAACAATCACTGGATATATGATTTTTTAGGCATGTTCAAGTGTGAGAAGAGAATACTTAAATAAATACGTAAAATATTGTAAAAGGAGGAAATACCGACTGATTTGCCTGAAGGTATAATACACCCTATCTATTAAGAAGGACACCCTAATTCTAATGTCCTATATAAGATGTTCTCCTACCTTTCTACAACATATTTAGCGAATTAACAAATGGAAAATTGAGTAACACTCAAAATTGGGTTAGGCCCAACGTGTCAACAATAAATAACATTCGTATTATCAAGCAAATTTATGAAAATTTCTCGAGTACTAGTACAGAAGTATTTAAAGGAGTATAAAGTTCCATGAATACTTTCGGACTTCCTTAAATTCGCCGTCAGTAACACCACGGCCAAATTCCGAATTTATAATAAACTTTGTGACATTTACCCCCCCCCCCCAAAAAAAAANATTATACTCGATAGCGTTCTGAGGAAGTTTGACCTCCGGATGAACCTTTCAACTCGTCTGAAACAAATGTAAGCATGTATTGATGTTCTAATTTAAGCCAGAACACAATGGTCCTTTACTTAGCTTTTAATATTTAAAACTGACATGAATATACAAAAAGTGCAAAAAGCTAAAATATCTAGGTGTAAAGGTGCTTTAATAATCTTTTTAGAATGAAAATTTTGTAGAGAAAAAATTTAAAATATAAAAGTCATTCATCAATCCAATATTAATATATTCCTGTGACACTTGGGTCTTATATAGAAAACAAGCTAGTAGTATTTGATGGGAATGTAATCCGTCCAATTAATATTGCTACACACCTACAAGATGGGCCTTGGAAAAGACAGTCAAATGTAGAGACGACCACCACAATGAAATAGAGGATTATTGTTAGAAGCAATAAAGAACAAAAAATATTCTGGCTTCGACGTATGGAAAGGGTGACGTAAGAAGGCATAGTTACAAAATAGATCACTCGTTAGACACTGAATAAAAAGAATAAGATGCAGAAGAAGAAGAAATCCTTATCATGACGTGAAGGAAATCTCATGTGAAGTTCTAATCAGTAAAACGTACGTTTGAGTACCTGTTGTACAAAAATATTGTTAACTTTTAAATAAAGTTTTCAATGGATACCAATCTTTTAAAGGACCTTTTTTATGTTGGGTTCATTAAAATAAATATTCAGATCTCATAACTATTATTAAGACCCTAGTTTACCTTGTAAAAAAGATTTTACAAGGTAAACTTTACACGAAGAACGTTGTTACAGTTCCTGAAATGTTTTGATAATACATATTTCAAAAAACACCTCTAGTTTAGTGTACAATTTTCATTATCTGAGTTCTCATTAGATTTGTATTTTATATTCCATTATTTTAAGGATGCTACGTTATTTTCAATTATGTATGTTTTGTGGATGTTGTTCATCGTCGTTATTTGTTTCTGGAGGTGAAGAACTGACTGCACTGACGTATGGATAACGTCTTCGCTCCCAATTTTTTGCAGAGTTTGCAATGATTCATCAACAACGTGGGAAGCCACAGGCCACTCTAACAAACACAAACTTTATGGGAAAAGAATGGAATTTTTTCATTACTTATTGGATTTATAGTGGTGCCCAAGGACTATTTGAGTGTTACACAGCATCGCCATTGTACTTATTGCAATGCACCAATCAATCATGCAGCCATGCAATTCGCTCTGTAATTTTCATTGTGTTTCCAGCAATTTTGAAGAAATTTTTAGTGGAATTGGTAACTAAATTTCATTTGTGACTTGCTCTTCGTCTCACTCAATGACATCTTAGTGCACGTATAGCTCTTTCATGACATCTACTTCAGGCACGAAGATTGCTTGTCATTAACCGCACGAAACATCGGCTAATCACAAAAAAAAAACAGAAGTTCCCGAGGTGGCAGTTTTCCTCCATGTTTGAAGCTTATATCGTTCAAGTGCGCTTATTATTTCTCCGGGCAATCATGCTGAATTTTCTCTATCCACATTTACATGAATCGTAGAAAAGGAGAGTGTCAGTTCGATCACCTTCTCACAAATCTAGAACTAGGTGAGGACAACAGTCTTCCCTCAATGATTCTGGACCTTGCACTCACGAAAAAAACAACTTCACTCCTTCCATACAAATCATGTGGCCAAGTGGAAGAGCGAGACTGATAACCTGAACCTCAAAAAAAAAAAAAGATATATAAAACAAAAAATAGTATTCATTTGTTTTCAGGATGGTCAATACTGGGATTTGGACTATGGGGAACGTGTCATCAGAAAGAGTTAACCAAGGGTCATTTAATAATATATAGATTAATTTTATATCACATCGTTGAACTAGAAAAATTATGAAGTTTTGTTGTTTGCAGTACCTATATTTTTGGAAATTGAGAATCCGTGATTTTATTCCAAAATTACCCGTCCTAATAACATTGCTTCTATCGAAAAAAATCCACGATATGTCCATATATCTAGTATTATTTGTCCATGTGCCCGTGAAGCAGCGCCAGTGCCGTGGGGGAGGCTGGTGCGCGCGTCGACCCCGGCGCTCGTTAGCGAGAAGGGCGGGGCGCGCGGGTGTCTTCCTTCGCCGTGTCGCGCGTCACCGGCGCGAGAGTGGTGGGTCGTGCCCGTCGCCTGCTTGTTCCCACGAGTGCTAAGTGCAGGCTGCCTACCCCAGATCGCGACCGAGGCGCGGCATGACGCGGCGCCAAACCGGATGCGCAGCGCTTGGGGGTGTTTCCTGAGGTGTCACTACGATCTTATGTTAATTATAGCAATTGGAGTAATATAACACTTCACTTCAACGGACAAGATATTGAATGAAAGTAAAAAGAATGTTTAGATCTGACTCCAAAAAATAAATTTAATATTCAATTCCCAACAATATTTTAAAGCTGCTTTTTCTCACTAATGATTAAATGATATAACATCTCGAGTCTTAAGTTTTTATAAATATATTTTTAAAGAAAAACTAATATTAATTCCACAATTCAACACATATCTTTTTTTTTATTGATGAAGCCAAGATTCACAATTTTATAATTTGATTTCTTCATGATTCATCCAGAAAAAGTAAAATTTTGTATCAAATGACATAATTTTTTCAAGTGATAGAAAATATTTTATCATATTCCCATAAATCTTTATATCACTGAACAAATAAATTATGACTCATAAAGGAAGAAAATGCAATTCAATTCAAATTTGGGAAGTCACCCAATCACAGTTTGTTAAATTAATGCGAATGTGAATTACGCTGTCAACATATATCTGCAAAATATTACAATATCAGTTTGAAAAAGTTAATTTATGACCTAGCTCCAAATATCCTGTCGTTGAGGTTATTGAAATACTCTAGAGAAAAAAATCACTCCTGATTTTGCGATCAGCTCGGCACTAGAGCTGGATTTAAAGTGAAGATACATTACGAAAAACAATGGAAGAAAAACACAGGAACACGGTAATCATCGTCATATAAATTAAGATACAAATATAAATTTAAAGATTCCCAATTTCCAAACTATTTCCAATTGTTTCATCTTTCACGTTTTACTTTTTGAGATTACAGCGTTAAAAAATTACGTCAAGAAAAGAAACTACTTGACTCGTTTATATGAAACGGATGATACTTGACTACTTGATTCCTAACAAATGATTGCTTTGACACGTCTGACCATGTTGGTAATTGTAGGGAATTGTACACGAGTTAAGTAATGATCCATTGTGTATTATCATGTACTATTCATAACTGTTCTTATGTCCTGTTTACATGAATTATTAATGCTAAATACGAAACTGCGTGAAACTTTCCTACAACTAGTAGATGTTAATACGTCACGTATTAACATATGTAGTATCTACTATATTGTGGATAAAAGTAAACGTTTATACTATCATACAGAATGTTACTTAAGTTGAATTTTCTGTGCGTTTTAATCGCACGAGTTTGCCTACTTCTGAATAATTAAAATAATTACACGTTCGTTAATAACTGACTATAAGTTAGGACAGTCCTAGAAGTCTCCACGTTTGAAAGTTACTCAGATCTTTCCAAACAATAATTGACAAACGAAGACAACGATGTACACTTGATACTCAATAATGTTTCAGTAATCGAACAGCAATTTTGGTGGCGAATAATCACATGGAAAAGTGTGTAATGACGGTTCAGGGTCCATAGGTAACATGACATTGTGCCAATATCTCTTATAAAAATTTACTGCTCTCATTTTATTTCCGTGCACAAACTAATAAGTAAAAAAATACAGAAATATTTTAAAGCCTTCTTACGTTGCGTAAAAGGTTTTCAGTATTAAACCGTATCATGATACATATTTAGTCAGGATGTATTAAGAGGATACTTGTTGTTTGCACTTGACTATTCTTTCCTAAGGTTTGAAAACATTTATAATTAAAATACTGTAATATTTTATTATGATTCATTAGGTCGTACTAAATTGCCAAAGTACAATGAAATTCCATTCGTTTTCTTATAGTCTTACAAAATTGAAAAGCACGGGATTTATGCAGAGAGCATTTAGACAAGAGAAAGAGAAATTTTCATGGTTAACTGCATCCTGCGAATAAATACTTGGGAAATATCAACTAAATACATACTTCCAAGAATAAATAGAGAGTTTGCATTCAACGAAATTTCACAGTAAGGAATGAACTCCGGATAAAAGCAATTTTCGAGGACGTCATTTAATTACGGGTTTTTGAAACAGCAACGTGTAATTAAGAAGAAAAATCTAAAACCAATCTTCGTACTCTCAAGTCTCAATTGATCATCTTCACGCTGCAATTCATTAAGAAACCTGTAGAAATTGTCTTCCTGGAAGAGACTTGGGAAGGTGACTTACTGACCTTCATCTGCAAATGGTTGTCGCAATATTGTTTATCAACTGTTTATTCGTACGCAGTAAACTGTTTTCGTTCGCATATTAATAAATGTTTCTCTTATTTTCTCGTATATTTTTCTTGTGAGTTAAAATAGTATTTTAGGTGTTCTTGAGTTCAACTTAAAAAAACTCAGTTGTTTAAATAATATCAAATATAAATCGGATATTCCTAAAAAAATTCGCAATAAGTAAATATTAAAGAAAATATTCAAAGATGTACATTTTAGTAAAGAAAGGTTTTTCAAATATTATAATCTGAAAAATTAACTCAACCAAGGCAAAAAGTCGAGAATTAAGTGATGCTGGGATGTGGAGAATGGAGGAAATTAAAATAGTAAAATTAAGTTTCATCATACGTGTTAATATTGCGTAGACAGAGAAGACATAATAAATCCGGAATACTACAATTAACGTCCGTTATATAATCTAATTAAATAAATATTTCATTATTTATTTAATCCGGAAGATATTTTTAAACTCTAATTTTATTTTGTATACTCAAGCATAATTTCTTCGATTAAATGACTATGTCTGTGGAAAAATGCACAAGAAAAGAGTTCATAAAACGTGATATATTTATTTAATAAAACAAGTATTGCCAAAAATTAATACATAGAGTAGTAGCATAGGTTCTAATGAATATAAAAAAGGTTTAAGTATATAGTCAAATAATGATTATGATAACAATACACTCACATAATGCTCAATAACACTATTTTATTAATAGAACTGAGCTCGGATACTGTTCTTCATTGTACCATGTAGAAATATTATCTATTATGTGTTTCCAGTGTGAAAAAAAAAATTTGTCTCACAACTCAAAATAGACAATAGAAGTTGGGAAATATATCATGAATGAGTCCTCCCCCTAAACGTATTCCAATCGACGTGGCGTGGCTGATGCCACAATCCAAACGCACCGCATTGCGCCGCCGCGTCGCATCCGACGCCAAGACGTCGACTGGCCGACGCGCGCCAAGGGAGGCGGACCCGCGCGTGATTATGTTCAGATGTATGAGACCGCGTGGGCCGCGCGTGTCGCGCACGTACTCGCGTTTACCTGTTCCCAGCCACGGACCAGCCGGTGCGTCTACCCATCGCGTCTTGTATTTAATTTATAATTATGGGGTCCGGCCCTGAGGGCGCCGGTGAGCCCCGGAGTTTGGGCATTGGCGGTGGTTTGTGGTGGTGACGGCAGTGCGGCAGTTTGGCGGGGCGGACAGAGCGCGAGTGGAATCGACCCGCCCCCGTCACCTTCCGCCGCTCACACAGGACCCTCCACCACCCTCATAGAGATGAAGTGAGATGCGCCCACTCCTCAGAAAAAGAGGCCGATGCGTGAAGTTGCTCTCCGTAATCGTGTGTTGAAATCTTGCAAACAGCTGGGGTGTCGGGTTTCGTTCTTTAGCGTGCGTTGAAGTTTCTAATTTCTAGGGAACCGCGCCAACGATTCATGAAGAGTTTCCGTATCGATTATTTTTTAGCGAGACGCATTAAGTGAATTGCTAACAATGGCAGATGAACCTTAATCTGATACCATATTTTATTAAATACCTGAGTCCTGGGAGAAAGATTTCTGTTCGAGAATTGAATTACGAATTTGTCTCTAGAGATTATATTAACATACTTCAGTTTCGTTACTTCATTGATTTCTAGTATTTAAAATCAGTTTGTACGTTAAATACTAGAAATCAATACTAATGCCTTTAACCTCCCCCTACCATTCCAAAATAGAAGTTCATTCTCAATATTCTTAATAAGAGATATGGGACAAATATGTGCAAACGTCCGTGTCTTTCGTATACGGAAACAGTAATTCTACTCTTTGTACCCGCCATACGAAACGAGCTCACTCTCACATCGAATTATTTAGTATACTGCTTCACATTACGAGCGATCGTCAAACCTATCACGCCCCGCGTCCAGCACGAACACGCAACACTCCATAACTGGGCACAACTCGATATTTATCTTTCTTCCGGCACCATCTTTCGAGGCAGCGCACGTGGACAAAGTACGTGACCGGAGCATAGTGCGACGGACACACGCCAGGAAAGGAACTCACAGAGTAACGTGTCTGGCGTGGTGTTTAAAACGTTTGCTTTAGGGTGGGGCGCCAGCGCGTCGCAGCGAAGAGCCTCGCGAGGCCAGGCACCTACCGCAGGAGAGCAAACGGCAAGTGGAACAAGCCACGTTGGCGGAAACGAAGTGAGGATATGATAAACCTTTCATAGATCGTCATCGCAAACACAGCGATTCTAAACTCATTTTATTATTAACTTGCTCTTCTTGGGGCATAGTACTCGTATGTTACTTCAGTTGTTTAATTTCACTAATGTAATTTTCCTTGTCTATTCATAATAAAAATTATTTGAATCAGCGGTTTGAGGTAGTCTGTTATTTGGGATTATTAAAAAATGCTTAAGAAAGAACAAAATACATGAATTTTCTTTAAAAAACCTGAACTTTATACAAACCGAAAAAACAAAATTCTTAAAAAGCATGGATACCCATTTCTCACTATGGACTAGCTGAATAATTATAATTATGTAGAAAAAGATAAGAAGACCTATATTCCATACTTGTCAAGGTTTTTACGACGTTTAACATGACGTTTATACAAAACATTATAGGAATGTCCAAGATGATATTTGATGTAATGATGGTTAGTTTCATTGTAAACGTACGAGTAAACTTTAATATATCCTAGATATATACCACAATTCTTCTGCAACAATTCTCTATATTAAATGCAAATCCTATAAAAATTGCTCCTGGGTCAATGTACTTGGAACGTTAGACATAAAATTTGTCTGAAGGTATTAGTGTAAGTAATTATTGTGTAATGTTCTATATTGTTCATGATTCCGATGAACGAGAAATTTTCCGATGAATGAGAAAATTAAGTTTTATATACAGAATTGCTACATATAATATTTTCATCTTCAAATTTCAATATATTTTAGTCTTATCGTTCTGTTCCAATGAAAAACCTCATTGGAGATATTTCAAATTTAATATACTCCTTTCAGATTTTTATAATAAATGCACTTTCATTTGAATAAAATTTATGAAGTGGACCATTTACTATTGAAACCAAGAAAGTTATTCCTCTCTTTCCACGAAGTAAACGAAATCTTGGAGAGGTTTGTGACTATCATATATATTACATTGTATTTTTTCATCGTAATTATGATGTACTAATTCATCTTAATATGAAAACGAAAGTGTTTGAAATTAAGTTATTAAGAAAAATAGTATCATATCATGTAAGGATTATTGTATTCCATAGGCGAAGGTATTAGATGTCATTTTTATTCCTGTTTTCCAGAATAATGTATTATCAAATGGTGGACTTTAAAAACATTATTTCAATAAAAATAATTTGCAAGCATGATTTTCCTACTTATATCTTGTCTATAAGCTTCAATTCCTGTAAGTTTAGTACATTAGTAAATTTGAATATTTCGCGAGTTATGAACAACTAGCACTAGTCCAATTTACGAGTTCACAAGCTCTCAGTCATTTTTTACTCAAACACACACGAAGAGAACGCACAAAATTTGCACTGATGTATTTGCGACCATGTCGACATTTGTGGAGTTATACGGGCGTGTGCCATACATCTGTCAAGAGCGAGTGGACCAATATTTGGGCCACGTCGCGAAGACGTACGTTCTCAGACGGCGATAAACAAGCGGCCATTCATTGCGATCAATATTGGTACACTGTGTGGCTCATTTTCAAACGAAGGAAATAGAGTGAAAATGGCGCAATTGATGGTGCAAGAGACGTTCTACCTTTCATCAAATCATGATGGAAATCAAGTTCATTTAACCCTATTTTACGCTACATTAAAATTAAACAGGATTCGTCGAATCGATCTCACGCATATCTTTATAACGTTTTTACTAAAAATATGTTTCACGCATATATGAGCGTCTTTATTAAGATTTTGAGTAAAGATAGATGATACACACATGAAATAATATTTATTAATATAAATTATTAACAATAAACATAGAATTTTTGCGAGATTTGGCATAATGTTCAAGAATGTAGTATTCATTCTTGGCTCACCTGTCATGAATCATTATTTCACATTCATTGAAGGGAACAAGCTCTCATGAAAAAGTTCATGATTTTCATGACCAATTTTTCATCTTGCTCCGCATTCAAAAACTTTGAGGAAACTTTACAAAATAAACCTGTAACTATATTCGGATATGGTTATAAATATGTAGTTTTAATGTTTTGATTTAAAATAAATCTTTCTTTGAATCCCTTCTTTCCAAAAGATGTATTTAAAAGTGGGTTATAGAATCTTACTTCCTGTGATCACATTCCAAATGATCTTTTATCATTTCTACATTTTTAACACATAAATTATTGTCGTAAATTCAATTGAGGTCCTCTTCTACAATTACATGACTCATAGAGAATAAATGTATCTAAAGTTATTTTAAAACTAAACTATTTTTCAGGATTTCATTTGATTTTCAGGATTACTAATGAGAAACTGTGAGTACTACGATCATAGTCATATGACTATCACCGAAGTGAATAAGGTTTAAATGTTCCAATACTTTAAATTAAATTAGTTGTGAATATTATAATAAAGAAATAATAAATAAAGACACTATGAAAAAACGTATACACGTAATATGAAACTTTAATTTTTTGACAAGTTGGAAAAACAAGATATGTGAGAACAGGTCGCCACACCATAATTAGATAATATATTCTTTATTTGCTTATTTTACATCTAATATTGGGTTTCGTTATTATTTGAAATTAATAATAAGTAAAACAAATTTCTTTATTTTTCTTTGAATGATATTCAGTGTTACTAATAATCAACGCGTTACAGATTATGCTTTTTTAATGTAAATGGTCCACGATTTTTCTTTATTGCACATTCAAAATTGCTTAACCCACTGATGGTGTATTAAGCTTCACGCAAGTCATATTACTCACTCATATGTCATTGAAATTAATTGTGCATAATGTCTTGTCTAATGATATTATCTTTTTTCTTCTTCTCATATAACTATCTCTTCTTCACAAAAATCGCTTTAAGATGAATATTGCCAATCGCGAGACCGCTGTATTTCAGAAACAAAGAGACCCTGTACTGACCTTCCAATCTTTAAGCCTCAGGGATTAATTTGATTTGCATACGTTGTAAACTTAAGGTATCATTCTCTCGTGCATAATGATCACGTTTGGGAATGAGGAGCACAGATTTCTCCCACTAATAGTGGGAGCTCATGTAGCTATTATTGAAATTTTGCGAGTACCTAATTTCTACAAGACCGTGTGAACGACTACGTCGGTCCTTCAGAGACAGATTGTATACATTATTTTGATCCGCTAGTGATAGAATGAATATTTCTGTGAAATGATGCAAGAAACAAGAGATGATTGACAAATCAAACGTGCATGGAGAGATTTTGCGATTTAATACATCGAACAATTAACGAGATTATTGAGGGGTTAATCAAGAAACTTAACTCTCTATAAAATGCAATTTCATCTACAAAGAACCTTTAAAATTTACAATACAGTTCTTGAGAGTGCCTCTCTCGGATTTCCATTCACGAAAGTTCTTCATTATGTTTAATCACTCAGAAGACTAACCAAGGGTTCAGGAGTTCAAAATGTCTTGGAAGGGTTAGATCAGTCAATAAATATATAAACCAATTTACTTAATTTTAAACATGTCATGTTTTCTTCGTGTATATTTAATATTAAAAACATTTCAAATGGATCACAGAGTGAGAATGAATGCAAATAACATTGGATTCATTTCCACCACAGAGATTTATTTCACCTAGATAATTCTGACTCCTAACTCGATGAAAGAACATCTGTAGGTACATTACCGTGTGTCATATATTACTACTTCCACTGCATGTTTAAAATGCTTATTACTGCGAAATTTTCAAACAACTTCCCCTGTTTCGAATGTCAAGTATTGTTTTAAACAGAATTTGCTGATAATTTTGAAACGGCTACCATACATTTGGATTGTAATATAAAATTTGTCAATTAATAATCATATTGTCATTATAGCTAACACAATGAACAATCTACGGACCGAAATTAATCGGAAAAGATTTTTGATATACTCGTATATGGGGTATTTTCGAGAAGTAATGAGCGTTTAGTTTTAGAGTAGTACATACAAGTATTTATTTCATGTTAAGTTTTCAACTATTATCCAACGGAAACATATTAAGAAGAAATCGTTTGATACTGGTGAAACTAACTTCCTTTATAAATTCAGCATTGTACCTACCTCATCTGTTGTAATTCTTCTGCTTCTAATACGGTAATGACCGCTTAATCTGCGACGGTACCTTCACTGCATTCGATGTGCAGCGGGGCTCATTGGACTGCTACGGTCGCGGTGTCTGGCTTTGTTATTACTTCGCGTACTTTACAGGTAAAGGGGGCGGGAGGGCGGCGTCGGTGGCGGCACTGAAGCGACCTAATAAGGCGTGAAGTCCTGGCTTAAGCTATGTTGATATCCCTTACTCACAGGATGAACGTTCACTGTCTAATGATCTGTGCGCCCGGGCCTCTCGCTCTGCTCGTGTTAGGCGATTGTACGCCACGGATAATTCCCGTTGCCTCATTGTACTTCAGCGTGATCTCTAATTTTCTATGCAGACAACAAAGAGAAAGCCTTCCTTGATATTGTACCAATTATTATGTTTATCGTTATATTGTTGATTGTTCCTTAATTCCATTTAAATAGTGTATTGCGAAGATTTCTGAAGTTTAAAATGAAGGACAAATATTTATTAATAGTTTGCACACTAAATTGTATTTGAGTTCAAATTAAACAAGTTTCCTCTCATATCTATATGCTCTCCCAAATACGTAAAGAAAGATAAAATATTTATCAACAACAATCTCACTCATATACTTTTCAAAATAAATACAAACATTACATTTACATATTCCTTGATAATCTGAGTAGTTTAAATTAGACATTTCAATTAATATACGAATATATTATTGTTTATTTTATTAAGAAAATAAATCGTGAGTCATGAAATATAATTGCAGAGTAAAGGATTTTACAAATCACACTATGTGAACGATCAAATGTTGGAGATGGTAATATTTCTTCACTTCGAGAGTAAATGAGGGTTGAAATTTCCACTACCAGTATATGTAATAGTATTATCATAATGAAACACGGTTTCTAAAACAAAAAACACGTTCCAAATATAAATACTATATTGTAGAATAATGGTGATAGAAAACACAATGATATTCCTTATTTTAAAACGTTTATAGTGTGTTTATTTTATGAGTATTACTCTCATATACATTTTGTAATTATAGATTATGTGAATCCAGTAAATACTAGTTACATTAAAGCATTCTAATAAAAACTTAGAGATGATGAAGTGTGCAATTAATTACTAAGCTTTCAAATAAAACAAGTAACGATTAGGAACCTTTAATTTAGAATTCTTTAATTAGGATTCTTTAATTTTGAATGCTTACTTTGTGTAACTAATTTTTCGATGTCTTAACATTTGCAGAACGTAAGAACAGAATACACAAAACTCCCCATCTTCAGTGAATTGAAATGTTTCAGTCATATGTCGTAAATATCATGTCCTTTTAGAGAAGACTTTTAGTGTGAAACAGATCCATTTCTTTGGTTTACTCATCTGAAATACCATAAGCTGAAGCATGGTGGGTCTCCGGTTGCAGCGAGTTTTCGCTCTGCCTCCCTGAAGTGGGGTCGTGGGTCGGAGCTTGGACCATCATCGGAATGTGTTACTGACGTCACATCGCCGAGTTGTGGCCCTCTGCTTGGCACTCGCGAAGGAAAAGAAAACCAACTAAATTGTAATTCTTTTCTCTCGTTTAGTCCATTTGGATACAAACAATAGGATGTTGCCGTATTGTTAAATGTAAGAAATTAATTACAACATTTTAAAAATATAACTACGTAGGAATAAAAGCATCCTTTAAAAATTTCAATATATTCTACGAATACTTGTTTTTTTTAGTCCAAGAACGCATCCAACTCTAAATCAAGGTGTTTAAATATAAACATGGAAAGTGTTATTGACATTTTGTTCACAATTGACGATATAAGTATAACGTATTGTATTTCACATATTAGATAAGCCTTGAACATACGTGAAGAAAACCTGAGCGATTGTTTTGTATTGGGGCGATGATAAAATCTATATTACCTTCACACTTTTGTATTGTGTGGAAAAAAAATGTGTGTTCCCTCACAAGAAAAGAAGATAAAAAGATCATAAGGTACCGTGTTTTTTCTCCCTCCACTACGCGTCATATCTCATATGTCAAGTTTCTCTGATATAGAATATACTATCTACACTTCGCGAAATAATCTTCCGTTTTTTTTAGATCTAAACGAATAAATTAATATTGAATTTCAAAATATGTAAATCGTATTTGAAATATATCCATCTATATGGTAATAAATATTCAACATTCAAATTCTCGTGATACGCATTATTTTACAATTTTAAGAAAGTAAACGATACGAAAGGATTAACTGAGAAACGAAGAAACATTTTGGACCTCTCTTACTCCCATGCTCTCCTTCGAACCCCATGCTGTCTCGGAACAATTTATTCAGTTTTTATTGATTTGTGTTTAGATTACCTAAAGAGTATATTTCTTTTTTTCTTCATGTATCCATTTTACGAGTTTCCATGACTTCTTTGTATGTATGTTTGGCTTTGTTTCTTTTCCTTTTCATTTCTCTTCCTTCATCTCCCCTCTCATTTGTGTGATCTGTTCTACAAATATAGACTGTTCGCCACTTCCGTGATGTCTTAACGTGTACGTCTTTCCCTCTCTAAGGAGCTTTGCTATATAATATAGTTACCCATTTTGCCACCACAAGTTGGTAATCGCAGTATCTACTATTAAGGTTCCTGTAATCCTTGCTTTATTTCCCAAATTCCTTTTACACAGCTTTGGAAACATCTACATTTATATTCTTTGTCTCTCATTTTGTTCTTTTCTTTTCATTCTTTGAATAGCATGAGGAAGGAAGATACACCAAATACGCTCTTTCAGAATAGATATCTCCTCCTTCTCCGGAGCGCAGTCAGCAAGGAGAGTTGTGGTAGCGTGAAGCTCTACTCGCATAGGGGCGTAGGCCGGTGCCCGCCACTTAGCACCTCATGGCCGCGCCCTGAGGGCCGCAGCGGAGCGCCGCCGCTCCCGCACTTAACGCCCGCCCACGCGCCTTCGCCCTCACCGCCTACGCATCGCCACGGAGAAAATGGACTGATGGAGTGTTTGAAGTAAACGCGAGGTGACGAAGTTTGTTTTGAAAGAGTGTGTTCTGAGATTTGAAGGTTGTTGGTATTAGTTCCTCCTCAATCTGTGAAGGTATCTTCAAAATATTGAGGTTCGTAACATATTTTGTCTCGCAAAATTTCGGTACGATTTATCCTGTTTCGTTATGTACCATTCAGATTCCATCTTTCTTTATAATCAGAAAATAATGTAATGTTCTTCGTGTTTTTTGTTGTTTTATATTAGTGATGGTTATTATAAATTTATAGTGCATGAATATCGTGCCAATAACAGAGGTATTCAACATTAGAAAAACTCTTTCGTTAAAATCTAAACAGAATATTCCTTATCACAACACTAGAGGAAATTAATCAATACCATCTCTTTTTTACTATTCTGGTTTGTAGAAGAAATTACTTAAGAAATCGTAAGAAAACGTTGTTTGCGCAAGGATGAATGGCCTAAAAGCAATCACAATACATGTTCTGTTTCCTAATTGATTCTAATTGTTGTTTCTAATGTTATGCCTTATTGTTTCTAATGTTACTCCTACCACAATGTGTACAATTAATCACAAGTGCAATCATAACATCAAGTTTTCTTTTCCTTTTCTCACTGATATAATACTATTCGTTTAACTATAATTTCCAAAATTAAACCTTTTTGCCAAATAAATATTCAAGAATAATAACAAGACATAAGAAATTATTTCTAATCTAAAGCCTTGATGTAATAAGTATATTTTTTTGCTCATAAACGAAATATATCTAATCATGAAACATAGATATATGAACATTAAATCATACCTCTCAAAATATCCTTCAATATACCCGCCTTTTCCTTTAATCTCATTCCTGCTATCGTTGTAGTTCTCCTGTCTTGTCTTCCACATCCATATATCTCCCATCTATCTTACTTATGATCATATTTCTCCTTATGTCCTTCGTTTCCCTAGTATCTAATTCCTCCTGGTACTCCTTATCCACTTTCTTCTCTAATAACTCTCCTTCTTCTTCCTGATATACTCTCACACAAAAGCCAACCACAAATACCAACACTCCGTAGATGGATATTCATTCGCTTCCCATTCCATTCACTTACCAATCGCTCCCTCTGTCCCACTCGTCCATCCGCCCGCTCTCGCGTTCGCCGTCGTCTATTCGCTCTCCCTGCCTTACGGACACGGCTCTGCAGACGCAACCCACTGGCCTCTAACCCACCACACCGCGCTCCGATGGGAACGGGCTACGTTCCTCCGATTTAATTAAAGTGGTGCAAGTAAGCGATGGGCTCTCTGCGGCCCATCTGCGATCACATCTCTCGACTTTTACCTCGAGGTATTTCACACAACAACACCTCACCTCATAAAGACGCTGTCATTGCCAGCACAATCTTTGTTAGCGTAATGGACAACAAAGATAATTTTTATGTGATAAACTTCATGATCTCGAGCGAATAATCAGGAAGAAGATATTTTAGGTTCTGGTGTAACTGGAAAAAGCGTCCGGGTATTATGTTAGGGAATTGGGAAAGATGGATTTTTGATTTGTTCTTATTAACCTGCGTCTCCTTCAAAAACAAATTAAACCTAACTTTTTCATGATTCATCATAATGTACAATCCAAAATTGGAAAAACCAGGACAAAAGACATCTTTCGTATGTTCTCACGCCTAACGACGTAATCTGGAAAATAAATCTTATCCTACCCGAATTAATTCACATAATGTAATCGTAACTTTCCAGCTTTGGTATCCGAAGTACAATGTGCTAGTAATCATATTTTTTATTCTCTTTCTGTTCATTCTCGCACCTCGTTCTACTGTAGGAAATGATTTGACCTGAAAATGGAACACTGAAACACAGTGTAGAAGCGGAGCGGAGAGACGAGAGGCAAGTGATCTGTTGAAATATTTGACGTCGAGGCGGCAGCTCCGGGTGGTAGTGGTGGTGGTGCAGCTTGAGGGATACAGGATCTGAGTTGTTGGGTGGGCGGGCGAATAAGCACTGGATGAGCGGTAGAATGAGCTCCTGAGCGACTCAGCCGCTCCTAGTAAAGTGTTGGGATAATGATACGGGAAATAACAATTTTCTTCAAATTAAAACTCTTAACTTTGAACTCTGCTGGATCCGTTTCTGTAATCGGACGGCTGCATGCGAGGCGAGTTTTAGGAGAACTAAACCGACCGGAGTAGGAGAAAAAAGTGACAGAAGGTGATGATGGGAGAATATGTGGGAAACGATAGGTGCTTCTCGTACAACATGAATGCTCTAGAAAGTTGTCAGAAACGGAAGATTTCGATATTGTTGATGAATTCAAACATTTCTGGAACAGTTAATATATGTCCAATCGCATTAGTTCATCCTGTTATGAAGTATTGTAATATTTTTTGAAGCAATCAATCCGTAAATTCTGGTATGATTGGTGTAAACCTGACCTAAATTATACACGTGTCTCCTGTATGATTATAGAACTTTCTTCTCATAAAAAGTTTCCATTATTTTGTTCTTATGTTATATCAAACGTTCATCTCGAGGATCCATCCTAGTTCTTAAGTTAATTATCCCCTTGAGTTATTTTTCAATTTTATACAGCGGTTCCAGCATCACATGGTTTAGATGTCGTATGATCTTTGTCCAAGATTCTCTCATTACAAGCATAAATGGAATGTAGGTATCACCAATGATAGTTTTCATATTCAGATTTTAGATGTATAGTATAAATTTGTGGAAAATTTTATGGTGTATTAAAGTGAGGACAATAATTTATGGTCTAAGTTAAAAAGGCATTATAATTAAACTTAAAAGTATATCCTCCCACAACAAGTGCTGCACGTTATTTTTTCATATCCAGTATAACTTCTTCGTATTAAGAAATAAAACCTCTTTTTCATTATAATCAATTTATATATTTATGGTGTGGGCTCTTTAGAAAAGAATAATTCCCTTGATTGATACTTGTTTTTCTATTGTACACATTTAGATGTGAAACTTGTCGTTAATATTTATACATATGGAGAAGTTTGTGGTATTTGAACATATGAGTGTCAATTTGTTCCCTCGATGATCGACCTCGAAATATCTTACGTCAGAACTTGCGATAGATAGCATAATGACAGCTTATTACTGACATGACATGTAAATCTTCTCGTCATATAAATTGCAAGTACATGTACAAGCTAGAGGGAACAGTACTTCATTAGTGTGATAAAAATGTGTACTTTTGGGATAAACGTGTCATAATACTCGTAATACAAACGATACATGCGACTTAAACCAAGTACTTTCCGCTTATTTTCAAACATTGATCCTGTTTTCATTTTTAAGAATATGGGTCTGTGCTTTATACATAATTTGTTTTCAGGATAGAAAACCTAATTTATGAACATTTATCAATGTTGTGAATTTTCACCAAAGTTCTTAACTTTCTGATGTTTTTATTTCATGTATGTAGAATCACATCGTATGACGTGTAGATTATAAAAGAGTTGCCATTGAATTAGATCAATAACAAAAGCACTCTCCTCTTTAATTTCTTATAAATAGTATTCCCAACGTATCATTTAGAAAGCCACAATGCCAAATTAGCTTGTGGATAATGCAGCGATAATAGTGCCAATAATTGAAATTGAAATTTATTTTCCAGATTTACATGAATTATTTTATAAATATATATTACATCCCTTTTTACCAATGTGTTTTCAAACAAGTATATTACAATTAACATTAAACAAAAAATGAAATGAAATAATATAAAAAATATGATAGACATAATGAAATTACAACCAATTTTCAAACATATATATTACAATTAACATTAAACAAAAAATGAAATGAAAGAACTAAAAAATATAATAGACATAATGAAATTACAACCAATTTGCAAGGTTATAGTGATTCAAATTTTTAAGTACATACATTTTTTGTTCTGAGAATGTAATACATCAAACAAATTCTATTATTAACAATTATACTCTCTAAGTTCTCTTGAACTTGTCAGAGAGATAATTATAATATAATAATAATAATAATAGTAATAATAAAAATAGTAATAACAATAATAAATTAGAATAAATGGTGATGTTTCATTTACAAATAAAATTGTTCAGTTTAAAGGTCTAATTACATCAAAAACAGTATACTGAACTGTGTTTTGTCCCCGAGTATAATATGAATTTCTTCCATACCTCAAATAACGTACGCTTCTAAAGATTGGGAAGAAAGAAAGTGTCCTGAAATTTGGAGTTAAAAACAAATATATGTTACTAAGAAACAACAAAACTTATTTAAGTGTACGCTATATCAACGATTTGCCAAGCGTTTTTTTTCTCGCGTACTAATGAGAAGTCAGTAAACCAAGGTTCCAGGGCGGCGTAATTCATTTCTAAATCCATTTTTCGATCAGGTCAGGATAAAGTCTGCCTACTTACCATTACCTATTTATGTGTTTAATTATTTTTATGTTGTATTTTATATTATAATTTAAATTCTTTAAATATGTCTGTTTCATTCATTATCTAAATTTTTTCAGGAATCACTCTGTCCATTATGATCTACGAATGTAATTCACACCACTATTTAATACTATTTACTCACGCCACATTGTCATCTTACGATAGAACCTGCTAAAGGTCTTCAACGACGATATTAGCCCACATCATGGCGGGTGGCAGCGCAGGCGAAGTGCAGTGATGATGGCGGCGGCCGCTGGTTCGCGTCCGGGAAAGTGCCGCTTCGCGTGTGGACGCAGACCTCCGCCCCCGACGCCGCCACTGCTACCGCCTTCGCCGCCGCCGTCGCCACGTGCCCGTCTCTTTGAAGCGCCGCCGCCGTTTGCCCAAGTAATAGGCCGTCCTGCGCACGCAGACTTTGCTCCGCCTTTTCATTCCCAGGCGCTGAGAGTCCCGCTCCTCCGCCTCTGTCGACATCACCACCTCCTTCGCCCTCAACGTTTTCACCACCCTCTTCACCCTTACATCTTTCTCCCATTACATTGCCATTACCTCAGCTTTTGATTCATTTGTTTCTCCTTCCACGATTTATTGCAACCCTTAAGAGGATTGGGTCAACTCCGCCGTCTAAACTAACACTATTTCAGGAAGTCACAGGAAGCCACCCTTCCCAGCAACCAGTCTCTTTTTAAACTTTCAATTTTTAAATAAATTTGATATAATCACGATTACTTATCTTTTTGACTCACTTCTTCAAACCTACATTAAATAAAATGAGAATTGATGTAAAGATGGTGATAAGATGATGATGATGATGATGATTATTATTATTATTTGAAGCGAACAAAATATTATCTGGGCCAATGTGCTATATTATTGCAAGAAATAATATTCTAAATTTCTCTAAAGTAAATCATATATTCAGATATTTTAATAAGTCCCTCTGTGAGTTTGAGTTTTTTCTTAAGATAAGCTATCACACTGAGAATCTAAACAATTGGAACTCAATTGTTGGAAAACAATCGTGTCATTTCAAATACTCGGATCGAATCTGAAAGAAAATTCGAATCCGCAGAAATGAATGAGGTACGAATAATGGATGTCAGTACAAGCATACCATCACAAAGTGACAATATATTAGTAATTAGTATATTAATTGTCACTTCCCAAGAGCCATTCAATAAGAAATCATTCTTTCGCCGGATCCGTCACCATGCCGCCCACCATTTTCTTCATGTTCTTTCCCGTGGGTCCTGGAACGTGCGTTGGTTCCGCCTGCAACGTGAGTGCCGCCCGACAAATTGATTTGCGTTGAGTGGCGGAACTCTTCGTGTCATTTATTCAATTTCGCCGCCGCTTACCGCGGACCCGAACTAGCTTCGTAACGGTTGTAATTCGGGGAATATTTAGGGTTCGCCGTGGGAGAGGATCTTCTCTTATATTGGTCGTGCTGAAGAAATATTTGAAATTCTCGTACGACGATTGAATTCATTTTACGTTACGTGGCCTTATGAGGAGAAATTCCCATATAACAGAAATCTGAATCCACTACTTGATTGGCTGTGAATAATATGATATTAGTCAATAGACTTCGACTAAACAGTTTGCGAGGAAATTGCGAGAATCAATTTAGAAAGAGGTTTGAGTAAGAGGTATAATTTCAAGTAATTGGTTGAACATAAATTTCAAAAGACAGGTAGGCGGTGCTGTTTTTACTTACTTTAATGGATAATGTAAGCATATCAACTTTATAATGGAAATTCATAAAAGGGTTTATTGCTTTAATTTCTCATCTTAAGACCTAATAAGGTACCTCATGCTATTAATTAATATTTTTTAACTGACAATTAAAAATGGATGGTGATAAATTAATTATCAATTATAATTCAGTTCATGACCGTCGTTGTTTGAGCAAAACAGAAATGTCACTACTCAACTGGTGATTAATAATATTGAAAGGTCGTTTTTTTTTCTTTTTGCGAGTTGTTATATGTGTACTGCTCACAAAATATTGTTCACATAATAAGTATAAAAATAACAAAAAATTAAAAACACATGTTTTAAATTAAAAAAGAGTTTTTAAATACAAAATATTTAATTATCATAGAAATACTATCCGTTTCGTTTCCTTTTATACTTATGAGAGAATTTAAGGATTACTTCTAATTGAGACGAAGGTGATTGGAATAGAACCTTGGATAACTCATTACTAGTTCGTCATTACATCACGTTTCAAAGACTATGTTTCATAAAAGACGAAATGACATTTTTTATCATCATAATTTTTACTCCTATAGCAGTGAAATCGTGTCCTTTTGTATTCAAATTAAATATGTTACATCTGTGAAAAACCTAGGAGATGTATCAACTGTTTACCAGGTTGCTGCTTGCCCCTGACAGGGAATTTAAAACTGAAATTTACATAAATGAGACTACTATCAATCGCTTTTGAGTTTCTTTGATGCTATTTTGAGAATTTCAATTGAAATCAATTAAGCCGTTCCCAAGTTTAATTTGATGTACTTAAGCGTATTTAATACTGGGCTATAGTATATTAAAACGCCGATACAAAATATGGTTAGATATGGCGGTTTGGTCATCAAATTTACTATCAATGTTACCCATACTTTTATTTCTCAAACCCAAAATATTATTCTAGAAAAGGAAAGGCCAATTCCGAAAAGTAGAAGGGTTAACCAAATAATCAGAGTGTCAAGAAGTATAGTAGTCAAGTGAAAATGAACTACGTTAGTTGATGGCGTAATGTTTCAGAACAAAAACAAATATGCTTATACTTAATTCTTGATAATGTTAACTCGGTCTACATTTTGTAATGTCTTTATTCTTGAAATGTTTAAACTGACTTTACATCAAAACCTTTAAAGTTTAAAGTATCATAGTTTCAGTTGAAAATGGCAGTAAAATGTGTCGTGTGTTAACTATATTTTTCTAATGTAATGCTTTATTAATTAATATATTGCTTTATTTATAAAACCTACTTCTTTTCTTTTAATTTTATAATAAAGTACCGTACTAAATTCACCACTTCCATTAATAGAAGGGTAAACAATAATTATTTGTTATATCTTAAAACTTTAATTGTATTTCTTTCAGCTTCCCCGAGATACCGTGGCTAGCTGACTCACCTTAATTCGGAAATTATTTAAAACAAAAAATTGTTAATGATTTGAGTATACTGAGATAATGAGTTAGTGTACTATTGAGTCGTCAATAAGTCGCCAAACGAAACTCATCTTGCATTTTAGGAGTAAAACATATTTTTCAATATGTTGACAACAAGTATATATTATTTTCCAAATTTTGAGATTTTCCCTGTTGAGCGAATTCTGAGATACACTTATATATCTTTAATATTTTTTACACTAATTTCCATTTTCACGTAATTACTGTACACTACAAACTTTAAACTGTAAAATTTTGATGAAGAGTCAGACAGGTAAGAATATACCAAAATTAGTCTCCGTTCAACAGGATATACAAGGAATTATAACCTGTCTATATTATATTTGGGAAAAGTCTCGCGATGCACAGACGTCTCTCGACAGTACAATTTTCAGTTCTTCCTATCTTCGGTTAAAATTTATGAAAAGGACTAAAAACATTTCTTGTAAAAGGAGAACGACTGTGACGCCATGTTGGACTTTGTGGCGCCTCCCTATTTTTAGAATTTCGTTTCGAATGGTACTATTTTATTTTCCCTGGTGGAGACCGAGGTGGGTTGACACATAATTTACAATTTTGACCGTACGTTTCATCATTAGAAAGCACATTTTATATATTCTTTAGTTTCAATATATTAACAATGTAAACTTATTAAAAGTTGGTGAAAAAATGTTTTTAAGCAAACAAGTTCATTTTTCCAACCTTCCTAGCGTTGAGGTAAGTTAAAACAGGGACTCTGTTAGTTGGCGCATGTATATAAATAGGGATTTTAAGTTTATAGAAAATGCTATTTTTTTAATTCTATGTAAATTATGTAAAAATATATAAACATAATGATTTCAACTTGTTTAAGATCCATCGACAATAACTAACATGTAGTATTTTCCTCTTCTTCGGTTATTAGTGCTCATTTTCTTAATTCTAGAAATTCTAACAACTCTTCATCATAACGTATTTACAAAAACGTCTCAAGGTTATCTGTCATTAAATACTTAACGTGTTTTAAATTATGTAGTTACATAAACATATAAATTGACACCCTTTGGGACAGAAAATAATACGGTAGGTATGAAATTACTCAGTTTTCCAATATTTCACCCTTTTTCATAATGGAAGGCAAAGAGAATACTTATGTTTATTAAAAAATAACAATATGTTTTAAGCTATAAACTTTTAATGTTCGAAATATTAAATCAGTAAGACCAAGTTTTAACCATAATCTAGAAACTCACTGCTATTTAATTATTGATGAACCAGTTTTTGACCAGTATTCGTTTCTCGCACATAGTTATTTGGCATTCTAAAATAAAAAATAGTAGTATTATTTAAGTGATTATTAATTAAAACGAAGTGTAGAAAATGTATTTTTAAAACTATTCGTTATTATATCCTGGTATTGGTAATATTTTTACAAAATGAAATTACGCCATAAAACTTTAGATATATCACAGTATATTTGATATAAACAAATAACTTCAAAATATCGGTTAAAAACTTTTTATTCGTCAATTTTTTATCTCGGAAGCCATAGCAACACAACCGGTACCCGCAATGTATACCGGTAAGTAAATATGGGTGGAAAATGACGCCAAATTGTGCTGCTATTTCCTCCAAGTTGTGCCCATAGTTTCTTTATATTTTTTATAAAATTAGTACAATTTTGAAAAAATGAGAGTTAAATTTTCATTTAGACAAGAAATGTTATTCCAGTACCGGCCAGTCATAATTTTTATAATTTAGTTATGTTACTTGATTTTGCATGGTCAAAATCGAACCTCAAACTTGAAAGAAATATACAGTGAAGGGAGGGGGAAAGATAATAGAAAAGGTAGCGAATGGCAGTCAAATCAAGATTGTGTAAGAGAAAGATTGATAGTTCTGCAGAAGAGGAACAAAGATGAATCTTATGCAGTTGGAAGCAAGGTAAGAAAAATGATAGAGGACAGTCAAATGAAGATTAATGTGGATATATGGCGGGAAGCTGGTAAGGATGAACTCGTGGTTGCTGATGAGGGGGATAAGGATATAGAAACCATCAGACGAGTTTTTGCTGACTGTAATAATCTCCAGGAGAAGGAAGTAAAAAGGGTGCGTCCGAAATTGATTTTATTTGATGTTGATGATGGAGTTGAGACTTTATACAGGACATAATAATACAAAATTTGGATGGAGGAGAAATGGAAGGAACTACAACTGTCATTACTGTCTTAAGACCAATTGGTCGAAGAGTGTGGAAACAGAAACATTGGGTACTAGAGGTAAGTGGGAAGATATTTTCTGCGATTGGGAAACACAAGTATATATACTGGTATGCCATTGAACCGTTATGCACAATACATAGAACCAACACGGTGTTACCGGTGCCAGGGACACGGCCATTTTGCTCACGACTGCAGAGATAAAAATCCGTCTTGTGGGCATTGTGGAAGGAATCATGAATACAAAAACTGTACTACAATCGATGAACAAGAGCGTTGTGTGAATTGCATACGATAAGAAAAGAAAGGAGAAGCCCAGAGTGTGAAGAGGGCAAAAGAATGAAAAAAATATTGTAATCTCGTATAAACTATGGGGATTAAAGTTTTTCGATCTAATATTACTGGACATATAATAAGTGCAGCAGACTTGGTTAAATACATGGATGAGAATTGGTTTGAAATTGAAATGATTCAAGAACCTTACACAAGTTGGGGCAGATTAACTGGATTGCCACTACGGTAGAGTTGTTCATGAGAGGGGTGGGAAAGCAGCGATATTGGTTCCAAGTGCTGACATAGAGATGATGGTTTTGGGAGAGTACACAGGAAAAAAATTCAAACTGTATTAATAAATAAGGGGAAAATCCTTGTTCTAATGGTTAATGTATACGTACAATAAACGCATCCAGGGACGGTGTTTGAAAAAGTGGAGAAAGTTCTTCAGAAGTTTCAAAACACTGGTGTGTTATTCAATGGAGACTGGAATGGGAGATCTAAATTGTGGGGGGATACAACCAAGAATGAACGGTGAAAAATTTTGGAAAATATTATTTTGAGATATAAATGAAGAATATGTAATACGTTCGGCATGGCAACTTTCGAAACGGATAATGGAAAATCTATTATTGATTTGACACTAAGGACGGTTTTAAGAAAAACAGAAGTAGAAGACTGGATGATAAGCTAGCTATAGATAGTGACCACAAGATTATACAGTAAAGGATAGAACAGAAGGAGTATTACGAGATGGAGAACCGGTCGTCAGTTAATTATAGGCGTGTTGATTGGGATAACTGGATCAAGGATGAACGATCGAGGAGTACTTATAAAGTCGATGAAACTGACATTGATAAGGCAGTTTACATGCTGCAAATGATCATACTACAAAGTATAGAGCCTTATTGTCGACGGATTGGAACGAACCACAGAAAAGGACAACCGTGGTAGAACAAGGAATTGTACCTAATGAAGAAATGGGTAAATAGGTTACAAAGGCGATTACAACGTAGAGATGTTGGAACAGAGAGGACGGAATGGGACAAAGAAAAATATATTGAGGGTGAAAACAATTTAAATGGAAGGTTCGTGAAGGAAAAAAATTGGTATAACTTCTTAGAAATTTCCCATATGTTAAAGGGAGAGAAAAGCTTAAGAAGAGAACAATATGGAATAATATACTTTAGAAAATGAGTTTACAAGTTACTGGCGGGAAACAGGCACGGTTCTCATGAAAGAGATACTCGGAACGAAAAGAGATAGAGCTATGTCATCTGAAACTTATGAATACTTTAAGGAGACTGATGATTTCAGCAAGGACCGAATAGGGCAATTAATAGAAAAGCTACGAAACAAAAAAACGTCCAGGTTACGTTCATATGTCGAAAAGGGATAATAAAACATATGAAGGATATATACATAGATGAATTGCAAAGAATATTTGACAAATGTTACCATTATGGTTATTTCTCAAGAGTATGGGAAGTCGCTGAGGTGAAACTATTCTTGAAAGGTGAGAATAGAGATAGGGGGAATGCTGGGTTATACATACCTATTTGCTTATTACTGGTTCTTGGAAAATTATTGGTTAAATTAATAGGAGATACAATTATGAAGAAGATAGAAGGGAAGATGAATAAATACCAATTTGGCTTCACTCATGGGAAAGGGACAGAGGATGCACTCAGGGAACTTGTCCTAAGAAAAATAAATATATATTGGCGATGTTCATAGATTTTGAAGGTGGTGTGGAGTGTGGTTCTAAAGGAACTGCATATTTTGAGAATAACAAGAAAACGTATGACGACTAATAAGCTTTTTTTTTGAAGATCGATATGGTTTCCTTAACATTGGATCAGAAAGGGTGATAAAACGGATGGAACGCGGCTATCCGCAGGTCAACCATTGTGGTTCCTTATTTTGGAACATAATAGTAAACAAATGAAGAGATGAAGCAATTTTGACAAATGAAGAGAATTGAGAAATGTGCCCTAGCATATGCAGATGATATCGTCTTAATTGTGGAAGGAAGCAATCGAAGAGAAATTGAAGAAGAATAAAATTAATGGAACGGTTTATAATGCTAAGTGAGGAACAAAAGTTGGAAATTTCAAGAGAAAAACGAATGCAATAGTCTTTGGAATGGTGCAAAAGGGAGCAAGTAGATGAAATCCTATAACAAAAATTTCGAATTGACGATAGTAGACAAAATTAAATATTTAGCAATTATACTTCACGAGAAGATGACATGTACCAACAATTTTGAATATATTGTGGAATAGTAAAGAAAACGGTATACTAATTACAAGGACTTGGTTTCAGTAAGTATAATATGAAACGGAATGATGATGTAAAATTATACAAGGGAGTGATGTTGCCAATTTTTACATATTGTGCTAGCATACGGCACAGGAGTCTAAACTCATACATAATGACAGAAAATTAAGCAGTGCACAGAGAGTTTGTTTAGTGAATTGGAGCGGATGTTATCGTAGTGTAGCAACAAAAACGTTACATGTAATAATGGGAGTATTTCCGATGGATCTTGAGATCGATACGTTCACAACACGATATCTTGTGCGGCACGGAGAGATTATTGATATAGATGGGGAACTAATTAATAAAACAAATAAAGGATGGAAAGGAAAGATCACCAAGAAGATGCATTTGTGTTGGCAGATAAGGTGGGAAAAGGTGAAGGACGGAAGGAAGGACCTCCATCGATTCATACAGAAAGTGGACTTCAGAAAATAGTTTCAGACAAATGGACCATCCCCACAAATTATAACAGGACACGGGGATTTCAATAGCTATCTTTATAAAAGAAAGATTGCAAGAACTGTTAATTGTATATGCGGATATCAGGCTGATACAGTGGAGCATATTCTATACGAATGCAAAATAAATGGTAAAGAACACGGAAGGTGGCTAGGAAAATTAAGAAATAGAGGAATATTCAACTCCCGAAATTTGGGACAATACGTAGACAAGGAGGAAACATTTCATGATTTCGAAGAATATGTGACTGAGTCAATTTTGATACGGGAAGTAGCAAGAATGACAGTTTAAAAGCACTGGTTCACTACGAGTTTGGGTGTGGTTACTGTGTACTTTTTAAGAAACCTGTGGTTTACGAAGTTGAATGCGTGCGGCCTCAAGAAACAATTGGAGAGAAGCAAAACCTATTAAGAGATGGAAAACCAATAAGGCACGTAAACTCCGGTAATGGATATGTGCTGAGGAACAATGTTAAATATATCAATAAATAAAATGAAAATAAAAATAAGCACCTAGGAAACGAGTTAAAACTCTATAAAGGCTTTTCTTCTCGGAAGTTCTAAGAGGCAATTTTAAATGGTGGGTGCCACGAAGTTATAATGAAACTGCTATCCGTTAGTTACTTTTGTTTTCAAAACTCGTGAAAAACCTTAAGATGATCCTCCAAGTCAATCACAAACTGCAAAAACTCTTTCTTATTGAAGGATATGAATTGGATATATAGATCAGTCATACATGTAACTTCTTCCATGACTTTAAAAGTATATTTTAATCATTTCCAACAAGGGGTGTGATCCTCAACCTCACGAAGTCTGATGGCTATGAGACTATCTTGTAACGTGCCTCGCAAAACATGAAACTCCTTAGCTGCCTGCCTTGCGGTCATTTTCAAAATTACAACACATACCGCCATTTTCATGCTCTTCTCAGACCATGTTCTTTTTCTTTTTGACTTTCTATCAGTCATTACATTAACAGAATAAGAAAAGGAAGTGATTTCGTTTTATTTCAAATTATTATATTTATTTGTGACCGGTACTGAACGACAACAAAATGGATGGTAGTGTACGAAAAGTACGACGTTATAAATGTCTGTGTTGCATATCGTTTGCAGAGGATGTAGATGTACGGAGATTTGTTACGCGTTATAATTGGGGTTTTCTAAATGTTAGTCGACACCACATAGATCAAAAAAAAATAGTGGTTTCCCTAAAATACTTTTTCCTAAAAAATTTGAGACCGTTCAACCTTCAGAAAGCAAGAAAATTCCATTCCTGTCCTTTTAAACACAATATCATTCAATAATCCGACTATTACCTCCTACGTCACTATGTTAGCACACGTTTTTAACCTACGAAAAAATCAAAAATATTGTCTCTACTTCTCCAAATTAATCGATGATTCCAAATCACTGTTGGAATATCTAAAGGCAATTTCGTCCCGAGAGAAGTATATTTGTTCGAATTAAGGAAATCCTTAATTGCCAGAAAGTTCAAGTTACAAAATGACTTTCAAGATGGAACCACGTTAATATCATGTACAGCAAGGAGGTGATAGAATTCCTTCCATGGGTAGCAAGGAAGTTAATATTTTGAGTAGGGTCATATTCAAAACGAAACATTTTAATTTTCACTTACCTGTAGTTTTTATTTTAGTTACATATCCCCATATTTACTGTATTTTAAATATGGGGTCATTATAATGAAAGTTATAATTTGAAGTGGCCATGAAAGAAAACCACGGGACAAAATGTTGTCAAACGTTATTGTAATAGTTGCAAAAGGTTATCGGATTTTATTTTCTGCCACAAAAAAAAAGAAAAAAAAAGAGTATCTCTTGTTATATCACGAGGAATATTACATTTATGTCAGTGTATTGAATTTTCAATTCCACAAATTCATTTTATCACCATAAAAAGTGGCTTTGAGGTAACCCCATGGCCAGAAGTCACTGGGGGTGAGGTCTGCTGAGCGGAGCGGACAAAGAAATTTGTAAGGTTACAGCAAAGCACGCCATTCACTCCTATCGTATTCATAACAACACAAAACAGGAAAAGCACAGTCTTGCATCGCAACTTCCACGTTTCTCGTGTCTTCTTACTGCGAAGTACGAACTTTGATTGAAATTGGCTGAATCATTTCGTCAAAATCTCTTCACGCTCAGATATCGAAGTTTTGCTCTCCTACCAGCATATTGCAAAATGTCAACACCACCACAATCTCATGGTCGCCTCAATTTTCATTATTATAATACTTCCTATAAACAAGTTGTCTTTATAACTAAAATGAGAGTAAAGGAAGTGTTTAAGAATTTCAAGGAATTAAGAGGAGACAAGAGCAGGTAAAGAAGGAAGCAAAGAACAAACGGATGGGAAATAATACTCATAGAAAACTAGAGTGTGACAACACATTAGAAAGAATAAAGAGAAAAATATATAAGGTTAATCTAGGGTAGATAAGAAGAAACAGGAAGTTAGGGACGTAATGAGAATAGCGCAGTATTTGTTTGCGTAGGTGAATGTACCTCCTTAATATGGTGGATCGTCTGACGAGCACCTGCTCTCCATTAGGTCGCCAGAGATCACAGTTCACGCTGAACTTATCATACGAGATGCTTTGTCTTCGCCCAAGTCTTGATGTTCTCCTAAACAGAAGCTACATTTCCGTAATCCCTAAAAATACCAGTATGGTCAGTCATGACTACGTGAATTTGTTTACTAAATTCCGATAGGAACCAAGTATTTATGCTCTGCATATACTTTCCATTAACGACCAATAAACCATCTTGCCCTGTGTCATATATACTTTTCATAAATGACCAAATATATGAATCATCTTATCAATAAATATTGATAATCCTATCGAAGAAATGAGCTCTATTTTAGTTTGTAATGGAAATTAACTGAAATGTACGTTTTTAGCCAATTCTGAGGTGGTTGATTCTTTTTGCCCATTATGAGAATAAATACCCATACGGAATTTAATTTCGTTTACACCAGTGATATTCATTAAACTATCACAAACTGTAAAATATGTATTAAAATCAATTTTATTCTCATGCGAACCATCCTATTTTTTACTTTCTACGCAGAGAATTTCGAGCGAAAAAGATGGTAACATGATGTTTCTCACCTGAACATTATTTATGTATCAATGACACATGGGTCCTTAACGATATGAGTCTAACCATATTTCATAATACGAGTATAATTTTCTGCCTCATATAATTTTTCTGCCAAATGAAATATAATTAATTGCAAAATTAATGGAGAAAAACTAAAAAAGAATGGAGTATTATAGTTATGACCTGCTCGGAATATTTATGCTTCTTTATAATTTCTGTTGAATATGACGGGCGAAATAAAGATGCCGATTGGTGAGGTTGTAGATCGTAGAAACACTGAAATGATAAACCAGTTTTTTTATCTCAGAGTAAAGTGATCTACATCGAATTAACATTTTTGCCTTCAAACATAAATTTGAGAATACACTTCAGAAAACATTTTGTTCAGTATTTTAAATTTTTAGGCTGTATGTGATTGTGAGCTCTGTGGGAGAGTATTGTACAGGAGACGACTACCAATTTTACCATTAATGACAGGAAAATACGAGCATTACCGTCTTTAATGGCAATTTTCTTCTGCAGTAAATTTTGTTATGGACTTAACTGTCGAGTCCATTTAGACCTCCCACTGCATTTGGAAAGCCTTGATGTTTATAAGATCACCACTTCCTCTTGAACATGTATTATCTCTAGATGACCCATGAGGGTCTCCTGAGACCGCTGGTCTTGTGAGGCGCGTCCTCGCCCAGCTCCTCCACCCGCACCGCCGCACTGTGCCGCGCCGATGGCGGCATTCCGCGGGGTCACCGCTCGGCGACCCCGGCGGCCCGACCCCGCCCCGCGCATCCAGCGGACCTCCTGCGGTCTTCTTCGCCCGCCGGCCTCTTCGCCCCCTCCGCCTTCGCCGCCTCAATGTTCATCGCCACAGGCATTGGTGTGGGTGTTTACACCACCGTCATCGCCACCTTTGCAATGGATCCCCCGCAGTCCATGTTCTCCGCTTCCGCTCGTGCTATCACCGGACATCCATTCTTACATCAACCAATACTTTCGCATTAGGAAAACTATAACTACGTCTCTACACTGCAAAACTACGTAAATAAAAGTATTTATCTTTTATTTTATTTTTCTTCTGCATTGTTCAAAGTTCAGCTTGTGCGGAAATAACATGTTCACATTGGACTTGCGTGGTATTATGCGGAAGAGGGACGTTTGTTGTGAAGCTTCTATCAGTGGGTCACTGAGCCATGCGTGAAACATCGTAACATTAAGGTCAAAAGGAGTTTACGATAGACTACGGCTAATTTATGAAATAACTGTTAGAGTAACTAATTATTTTTTTCAAAAATAGGTAGTTGTTGTCACCTTAATTTTTATATTTAAGTTTATAAAAATTATATTTACATTTTTATATATTTCGAAAATATTATTTTATTTTGTGGTATTTGCTACAAAACTTAAAATAATGAATAAAAAATGGAGCGAGAATTGAATTCAGCGCGAGTATTGGAAAGTTATACGGAAAGTTGATACCTGCAAAGGTTCTCACTATGCAGAGATACATACAATAACTTATACATCAGGTTAGTTTAGTCCAGATCATAAAATGCAGCTCCGAAAATAAATATACGTTCACATTTCGTATTTAGTTGTTTACAGATTTAATATATTATGAAAATGAACATTTTACTTTTGTGTGGATTTGCTGTTACATCATGAAGCATTTATCGTGTGTAAGACTTCACATGAATTCATGAAAATGAACATTTTTTCATTTATTCTTTTTGTCGCGTCTACATCAATTGATATTACATGACACTATTCACAATACACTCTTATACATGATACAATCACTATTTTCAATACAATAATTAATCTTCTTAATATCTGTTATCAATTAATTTAATTTTTTCTAGTAAAGTTCTTTCTTAACTTGTTCACGTTCTGTGGTGTGAATTGTCACTACCTTGCTGTCTTAATCTTTTAACATCTCTTCAATCCGTTTTTAATTTCCCATATCCATGTTATATACTCCTTAAAATGGCTATATCGTATTACTATGTCTATTAATCTATTTCCTATTTCCTGTATAAAGTCCTCACTATCCTCACGTAAGCTACGTATTGAGCTCTTTCTGCTCCAAAAATTCCAGCGGACAATTCCTGAATATATGTTCTCTCGTCTCCATTCCTTCCCCTCACGCACACTCATCATTATGAGCCAGAGCAAATCTTTTGAGATACGTTTTCATATTCTTGACCTCTTCTGGGTCTGGACGAAACCATTTTCTATCCTTCTCCACAAATTTAACATTGTGAATGATGTCATATTGAAGGCAGTTATTTTTCGATACCTTCCCATCTCACCTGTCATGCCATATTCAATTCATCCGTCAATCTTTTTTACCATCGTTCCTCTTCTACATTTCTTTCCTCTCCATTTATTGTTATCTTTCCTTCCCACATTATTGTTCGCAGTATTATTTTATTGATATATAAGTACAAAGGTAAAATACTCACTATATATTTAGCTGGTCGGCTGGTGTTGAACAGTTCCGTTCATCCTGAGGAGACAATCTTTGTAATCTCCCTATTTCTTTCTCTGTGTTATACTCTGTACTCGATGCTTCACACTCGTACGTGACCATAGACACCTTTGTACAGTCGTAAAAAATGTCTTCTTTCAATGTTAAATTTATTCATGCCTACATATATCATAGAGGAATATATCTTCTTAGCCATCTCTTCAATGTATGTCATCTGTCTTACAAATTTCGACCCTAAAACTATTTTAACCCCAAATATATAGTATCCTGCTTAACTTGTATATTTCCTCCAATTAATTCTTATGTTGTTTATCTATTGCTCACATTTATTTTCCCAAAGATCATTTCTATTTTCTTCTTCACAACTATTTCTAATTTATTACGTTTCCACCATTTATTTCCTTAACTTCTAACTTTCGTCGTACATTCCCCTCGCTGAAGATTGCAACATCATCCGCATAACCAGAAATTTGTTCCCTTCATCACTCACCAATAATAGCGAAATATTTACAGTCAAATGCCAATATATTGGTCCCCCATGTAAGTCTTGCAAACATCCTTTACCCGCTGTAAAGTATATCCTTTTTTCTCCCATTTCTAAGTAGAATGTCCTGTCTCCAAAGTTATTTTCAAAGTGAATTATGCTCACGATAATTGCGGATGCACCAAGAATTCAATATTTTCAAATATTAATGAAGCCAAAATTCACGAAATAAGATAAATAGGGCAAAATAATTGTAATCGTATTGCTTTCTTCATACCTATGATCACACCATGTACTTTGTGATATCATCAAATTGCTCTAAGATAACTCCAATATAATTTCTCTTTCACCAATCAAATACCTCCGCATTTTCTTCTAATGTTTTGTAATAAAAATCAAGAATAAATTGAATATTCATATTCCTCTCTGGTATTCAAGTCAATGTACACTAAATTGGAGATTGTTACGTGAATTATGTTTGTTTTGCTTACGAAACAGATAATTTCCAATAGAATACTTATTAATGTTGCTAAGCCATAGGTAAGCCCTATTCCGACCTCAAACCTAATTATGAAAGTGATTAATGTACATGACTCTCATGAACATTTAACTTCGTATACATTCACTTGAATGACTTTCTCGAGTCTCTCCTTACGTGTCACGTTATTTTTCCTGTTTTGCCATCCTGACCTCTTTTAACCGCCACAATAAATCTCATTATGTCTGGGAATGTGTGAATAATTTTAAATGTTCATATCTTGTTCCATTAACTCATCAGCACTTCCTTCCATAGTTCCTTTTTATAGTCACGTCTGTCTATATTTCTTTGCCCCCTTCCTCCCAGGTATCCAGTTTTAGTTTTTTTTGCTAACGTCTAAAATACAATACTTTCCCCTTAGTTCTTATCTGAAGTTTAACGGGCACTAGGTATCCCGTGCGACTATTTCTTATTCATACTGACGTAATAGTAGCAAATAGTGAGCTTAAAGTGGCTCGAACGTAGTGAACAGTATATACAATTGTTATACAGTATGGTAAATAAATAATATAAACTGAATAATGAACGTGACCTTTATTTATTTTTAAGCAAGATAAATGTACGTCACCGGGGGACCAGTTTATGAACACTGCAATATTAGTGATTTCATTGAGTTGTGAATAGAGTCAACTAGGATACAGTTCCAGAACTCGCAACATTTCGAATACAATTTATATTTGAAAAATAGGAGTAAGAATTAGTTAAAAGCAATATGTAAGATTTCGTCCCATTTCACTCTGCAAAATAACGATGAACATTATGGATTAAGAATAATAGGAGTAAAGAGTGAAAATAAGTGAATTTAAACAAATTTTAAGGAAATTTACCTTTGAAAAAATTAATATATAAACGTTATTGTCAAAAAGACAATTGCAATCGGAGATTGACCACGTGAGGGGTAGTAAACTAAGTTACCATCTGGAAAAGTGCAATAGAGAATCCCATCAAGGGACCAAGGGCAGTGGTGGAGTTAAATGCATAATTTATTTATAAAAGAAGTTATCCATTTTTTATTCTAAATTAAATCGTAGATATTAAATGTAGATTAATTACGCAAAAAAGTATTAATTACATTCCCTCCTTTGTGAAAATCCGTCTCTTACAAAGGAAAACCGAAAAAAACGGGCCAGGATAGAGATCATATTAATTCATATTACCATTTAGTATAGTATAGATATTGCTTATAGGCATAGTTCATATCACAGTTCGTGTACTTTCCAACACTTTCTACACTCTACTAACGAATATATCCTGATCGTGGTTCGTTCCTCAGTTGGATGGATCATCCCTGTATTCTTTTAACTCTTGATCCATCCGTTTACCCACCTGTTTGCATGCCTTTGTAATGTTCACTTGCCCACCCTCATTCGTGCGTCCGTCCGTTTCGTTTTCTTCGCTCGCGACCGCACATGGCGCAGCGCCCATCCGAAGGAAGGAACGTGGATGATGGAAGGAATTTTAATGGTGCGTTTTTCACGCGCCTGCGGTCGCTAATGTAACGACAGTGCACGATTAAACGATGTTACACGCGTGACCTCTTACTTTCGTGTTTCAATTACAGGGGAGAGGGAATTCGACAAACGAGAAGTTGCCAAGTGACTCGGTTGTTCCTCGGGCAATTTTAGCGCGGTTGCGGATACCAGGTTTTTTTTGTGTGTTCTGCGGAATGAGAGGTTCTTTATCCCATGAAACTGTGACTGAACATAGGGTACACAATGATCAGGTGCTAATTCACTTATATCGTGAAGGAAGAATTTACTTTTGGTTTTTGATGGTAGCGGTCGTGCAGAAAGGATGAGTTATTACAGATAAATTCTTATATAATTCATACCATGACAATAACTAACTAGTCTTTAAAAGTGCGATTTTTTCCAAAACTCGTAAATTTTAAAAAAACTATTTACTCAGATTGTCTTTTCTTCGCTGTTCCAAATAGTATTCAAACACACAAACGTTTACTTAACCCATTTTCCATTAGAAACGAAATTTCTAATAATCTCCTGCCAATCCTATTACAATGAATTAAGATAATACAATCTTCGTACCCTTACTCCATCCAAGCAGAAGCTCATCTCCCACATTCTTGCATGGCACATTTGTTATCCTCGCATCGTCACATTAGTGCTCTCTCTATTACCGGAAAGGAGCAAAGCGTTTCACGACCATCCAGGAATAAACATTTGCAAATCCGGGAATCGCACAGCTTGAATGCAGAATTTCACGTCTAGTATGTACGCAATTCATTCTTCTATATGTCCCCAGTATTCAGATGAAACCGGAAAATAACAAGTGCCCAACACTTAAGCAATAGCTTTGTGGATGTAATGAAATATTCTTTTTCATTTATTAGTCAGACATTTGTTTTTCAGTTAGCACTACTACGAGATACTTCATTGATGAACATAGATGTGGATGGGGGAGGTGTATCTTAAGATATTATTTCTCGTAATTTATTAATAGACCTATTTGAAATATTATCATTCCACTAACATTCTTCCCTTCGTAGCATACAAAAACAGAGGAAAATAATCCTAAATAATGCCGCTTTTCACTTTGTAGTTGGAGGAAGTTTTTCACCATGTGACATGTTCAGAACAGATTTCTGAAGTGTATGTATCGAGATTTTCGTAACACCCTTTGATTTGCATTCAACCATCCTATTTTATCCTGCAAAATTAAAATATACTTGTTTCTTCAATTGACATATTTGCCGGATAATCAGGGGGAAATATGTAAATGAACTCAATTTTCCATTTCGTAAACTCAAATGGAATTGTCACGTTGACAATCTTAATTCCCAATTAAGCAAATTGTGTTACCCATTCCGAATCTTAGTTAACGCAGTTAGTCCACCTATTTCCCGTTGCGTTTATTTTGCAAACGTTTACTCCCATTTACGTTACGGCATTACCTTCTGAGGTAATTCCGGTCAGAGTATTCAAACTTTCAGAATTAAGAAGAGGATAGTTCGGATAATTTGTGAATCTCACCCCCAAAACTCTTGTAAACCTTTATTCAAAGAATTAAATATCTTAACACTTTCCTGCATTTATATTTATGAAACGGTCGTGTTTGTTAAGACCGAATTACTGAAGTGCCACCTTTCTTTATACGAAACAGTTTCGTTCACGAACACAATACTCGCAATAGTAGTAATATTCATCGCCCTAGAGTGTCAACAACTCTTTACCAAAAAGGACCTTATCATTCGGGAATCGTTCTATATAATTCCCTGCCCAAGAATATAAAAGATATTATGAAATTGAATCTGTTCAAATCCGCGGTTAAAAACTACCTCCTGCACCAGTGCCTCTACACTGTAAAAGAATTTATTGATTTAAAAAAAAAGTGAAATTCGTCTTGTACTTTATCACGCCATTGCTGTAGTACTTTTTAAATAACTTATAACAATTTCAAAAACTGTTTTCTTACTGATAACATAAACGGGCCCATTTATTTTTCTAAGTCCCACGCTCTAACCAGTTTTGGATCTGTTAGGTTTGCAACGTCTCCCTCCTCTTGCTTCGCCTTCGACAGGGGAAGTTTCGTTCGACCAATCGTAGGTCTATTTCAAACGGCGCTCATATTTGGAAGACATCGTGCGTCGGGTAAATCGTAACAAGATAAAATGTTTCATTACACCGCTATTGAAGAAATATTTTGTATTTTTTTATTATACACATTTTGGACTTCTATAACAAAAATATTCTGTATATTCTTGACTTCAATAAACTTTACCATTCTCTATATTTAAACGACATCTCGAGATTCGTTGTCTCGCAAGGTCTTCATAGGCAATGTAAAAGATATTAGAGTTTCTGTAAAAAACGTTTGCGTAATACTGTGATAAAATATAGTTTTTAACAGAATTTGAATATAATTGCAAGATATCGTATGGAATTGGTATAATTCGAATCACAAATTACTTATAAATATTCCTATAATTTCTTATATTTATACAGTGAAGTAAAGAAATCAAATCTCATTGCCTACAAATGATGTGTATTGTCGAAAGTAATTTCACATAATTTGCGATTCTCTTAAGTTTTTCATATATGTGAAAAGGAATTAAATAAATATAGAAAACGTTTGTCTCAAATATGAACTAATAACACAAAAGTTTAATTCTCGAGTTATAAATAATATAAAACTACTTAAGGAACAAATAAATTACATCTTCTAGTGACATATTTATCCACGATATAACAATTTGGTATTAATCGTGCAACCTAAAAAAATAATCAGAGATCAATAATATGAAAACCTCGTTGAAGAATATTTTTACAATTGAAATACTTTATATATTCTACATACTTCACTTACTCCTCATTTATAATGTTAGTATCGATATTCAGTATTATTTATTGATTTCCAGAGCAGGGAACGAACATTGTCATTTAGAAACATTCTTTGCGGGTATATAACTTTTTACGAAGCAACATGGATGTTACATTTGTGAAGATAAACGTATTAGTCAGACATTCAGTATAATATTTACAGTAAATTTAAATCGAGCGAGGCAGTTAACAAGGTCGTATTTAGTTTTATATGTTAAGTTATTGTAACTTGTAGTTCCCCGTATTCCTGATTCAGTGTCATATTATAAGGACTTCCTATTTCAAATCTAGAAATCTTCTCCAATTAACGTAACATTTTGCAGTCAAATCAACAGAGAATTTCATATTTTCAGAAAGTGTTCAACAAATATATGATATTATACGAAATATGTTTTTTCATTGTAATATTTATGTTACTTATGCACAATATTTTAATGGCGTTCTACTTTTTACTGGCTGTAAAATTAGAATTTTCCTTTCGGACATACGACGAAGGCGTCAATGACACGTAATTTCGTTTAACAAATAGAAGAAACTTTTATATTTGATTGTTAAATGATAGAGCGGGAACAACGAAGAGATTTCCAAAGAAACTCGCGGAGAGGAATACATTTTAGTTTTATGTTAGTGTAATATGCATTATGACTCTGAAAGGCTAAACCTTCACAACATCTAGGGTTTTCTTTTTTCCTTTTTAATGTTTGTAGAAAAAATAAATTTATCTACAATAATGTAGTGTAATTAGAAAAAATACAAAATAAGAATACAGGGACCCTGAAGATGATTCTAAACTAGCATCACAACATTGACCATGCACGATTAAATTGCAATAGACTGTTTAACAAAAAATAAAGTAATTGATTGTTTATAATAAAATTGCATAATTAATAGAGCATATACCTTTTTCTTTAGTAAATATTGTTCTCCAAATGTATAATGTTGTAAATCTAGATGCTATATGAATAAATATTTATTGAAAATATGGTTTGGATATATATTAGACCCGTTTCCTACTCAATATTTTTATTAAAATAAAGTTTTAATACTTGGGGTATAATTACGAACTCGTGAATTTCTTTTAGTATCGTTGTTTTATTTAAATATAAATTATTTGCTTTTAAATTCAATATAAAATTTTTTTGCACATGTTTATTGAAATTTTGAAGAACTTTTCTAATTTCCTCGTAAAATATATCATTGAACACTTTCATTTACACATGAAAAAACTAAAATATCGAAACTTAAAGAGAACATGAATAGAAATTATTTTATAGAAACTTCGTCGTCTCGTCGGCAACTTTGCTAAGATGAACATTGCCCTGCCACGTTGCCATCTATGTTGCCGAATTGACAATTGCTCAGCGTATGTTTAAAGATTTTTCTAAGCAATTTGAGAGCATGAATTAAAGTTTCGTTCATTACAGTTCCCGAACAGATATTACGAGCTGAATTGTGGTATAAACCATTTTCAAAAATCAGTTCACAAGTCTCAATAGGATTCGAACCCAGCTTGTGGTGACAGAACAATAATAGCAGTGCTTTAGTGTTCTCAGCCAATTACACATTTGCTGGAGGAGGTAAAATATCTGTTGAAAAATTCGAACAAATAAATAGCCACTCAAGTCTTTTGACATATTGACATTCTATTAGTATTATAACTCGCAGCTAACTTTTTATCTTATCTAGGTACTTATGCTGAATTTTTTCGAATCCGCCTCTGCCTTAGGGCCCTTGATCGGAATTGATGGGATGGTCCCTTGCTTGCTTCCGGAGAGTAAATTCGTTTATTGTCCTCCACATGGTCATACGCAGTTTGTACTGATTTTTGACAATAAATTTACTATTATTATCATTACCCCACCATAATCCTAATAATCGCCTTCTCGTTTATAATCACAAATACGGTAAACGGTACTAATGTTACCTATTCCGAAATCATCTTCTGGCACAACAGCCCATATAGGGCCTTCGCTTCCTCAGACATCCGCCTCCGTTCCTTCCTATACCGCACATTTATTCTCGAACTAGTTATTCCCAACATTCTCAAGTCGTTGTCCACATCTTCACTCCATGTTTTTTAGGTCTTCCTCTCTTCCTCTTGTGCCCCGCATGTCTCTCCCTGGAAGCATGAGGGTACCGACTTTTTTCCATCCTCGCCACCTGTCCCAACCATAGGAGTCTCATTTGTTTAATAGTGACATCCTAGTTTGGTTTCTGGCAGAGTTGGTACAATTAATCAATATACCTTCTTCATCTATCACTTTCCTTTATGAAGCCGAAACTTTTCTTCAAAATCATTCTTTCTCACGTGTTTAATATTCATTTGTTTTTTGGTGCTTAAAACTCGCGCCTCACATCCATAAATCACCCCACTTCTAGTCATGGTCTCGTATATCATAATTTTCGTTTTACGGGATAAATCATTGGCTCTTTAGATAGTATTGAGACTGATCTACATCTATTTCTTGATTCTATATCCTCAATGTATTCCCTTCTTTCATCAGTAAGAATTACGCCTAGGTATTTAAATTTGTTCACTCTCTAAAAAGAACTTCCATCCCATTGTATATCCCTTGAGACATCTTTTCTAGATGGTACGAAGTGTTTCGTTTTTTGTTGGGTTTATTTCTAGCCCCATGTCATTAGCGGCCTTTTCAGATTCTTTGAGGGATTTCTTGAGAGTGTCTTGACGTCTTACTAACATGACATCATCTGCATATGAAAGGTGCTGACAAATTATATATTGTTTCTCTGTTGTTACAAGTTACAGTTTTTACGACTTTTTCGAGAGGTATATTAAATAAAACAGGTAATATTAGATCTCCATGTCGAAGCTCATTGTTAATTCTGATTGCTTCTGTCAGGATTCCTCCTATCTTCACTTTAGTCCAAGTGATTTTTGTGTGCACGTGATCAGGGTAAGAAATTTGTGCGGCATTTCAAATTTAACCATTGTCTTTCGTAAGTTATCCCTATACTCTGCCATAAACTTGCTTGAAATCAGCAAACAACGTATTCAGATCTATTTTGTATTCATAGCATTTTTCCATGATCATTTTAAGCGTAAACATTTGGATCATTGTTGACCTAGCTTTTCGAAACCCATTCTGGTGTTAACCAAGAATTATCTCGGTATACTTCTCTAACCTTTGTTGAGAATATTTTATATAACGCTATTCCTCTGTAATTACTAAAGCTTGGGATCTAATGAGCCTAAAAGCCCGTAGGAAAAATAATTTCTAAAACACATTTTGTACCCATTCTTGTACATTGGGAAAATTAATACCATTTTCCACTCTCCATCCAAAGGAATTCACAATATATTGGAAGAGAAATGGAGAGAAGAGTAGATCCCGAAAGATGTCCTGTTCCCTTCGTATATAATCTCCTGCTCCCTCCATATGTCCTTCAGTAGATGGTGAATTTCTGTGAACATCTTTGCTGATAATTGAATTAATTATTTTCTTATTACATTTTCTCCGGGTGCTTTTTTGTTTTATTCATTAGTCTTATAAAATTATCAATCTCTATTAAGCTTGGGGAGCCTAAGTCTTCACTCTTTCCTTCAATATGGGGTAGCTAACCTAGTTCTTTACTTTCCTTGCTGTTCAATAGGTCCCGAAAGTGCTCCCTCAATCTTTCTCTGATTTTCATCCTCATTACCTATCAAGTTCCCTTGTCTGTCTCCTTGAATAATATCTTATTTTGATGGTATCCCTTTGTTACCTTTTGTCTTCATTCTTCATCGAATTTTCGGTTCGACTTATCATAATCTGCCTGCAATTCTTGTTTTTTTACCTTTTGTCTATATCGTTTCTTCGCTTCTTTCCATTTCTAATATTTTTCCTCTTTAGCTCTACTTAATCGTTGCACTCTCCTTTTATGTACTTCGTTTTTTTCCTTCATTGCATTCTTGCATTCCTGATAATTTAATTTTTTCGTTTTTCTGTTTTTTTTTCTTACGTTTTATTCTACCTAAAACCTCTCCAGCTTCTTCCTGCAACACTCCTCTAATATTTCTAAATCAGATCACCCAATTTGACCTAGTGACTATAGAACCGTCATCTCCTTACTATCTGAAATGTAGTAATGTTGTCCACATACAGATAACGGTATTCGTGACGTACAATGATCAAATCAATAAATTTTAATGGAGTTTCCGTGAAGGAATAAGAGTACAAAATGCATTGTTGGAAGTAACAGACGACGTCGATGAATTACAAATGTATCATTACATGACTTCATTCAAACATTCGATTCCAATGATCGTGAAATTTTAATTGCTGGGAGTTAGAATTTAAAATTTTCAGAATATTCTGTCAACTATCTTATAAATCGTATTAACGTATTTCAGGTTAATATTAAAAGACCATATCCTCAAAACCAGAAATGAGGCTCCTCAGGGACCTTGTGTAATATTTCTTCTCTCCAGGAAAAAATTACCTGGAACTCTCAAAAATCGTTAGCATTATAAACATACCGACGATATTAATGATATCAATAATTTGATACAAAAATTGAATATTGATTTTTTAGCAATCAGCAACTGGTTAGATTTGACAGTTTCTATCTTAATAAAAAAGAACCGGTCTTCAGTAATTTGTCCTCAGTCCAAAGAAGACTCGTTGATAATCTGAATATTTTCCAAATCATTCTGCAATATTGTCAATTCCTCTCTGAAGTAATGAATTTAGTATTAAAAATGAAAAACTGAGTTGGGACAGTCATATTTCTTGAATCCCTCAATGTCATTCATATATTATATCCGTTACTCGTATCGTCAAAAACGAGTCCATGCGATTCAAGTTCACTCACTAAATTTTAAACAGTAAAATTAATCAACATAGATTATGATTTCCAATTATCCAGAAATCTTTTTGTTATAAAATAAACTGAAATAAAATAAAGGCAATAAAAGTTCCATAGCAAATATTTATACGTGAGACTTTTCTCATGCATACTATTATTAAAAAAATCTCATGAGTGAAAAATTTCAATCACGGTATTTTGACTTATCAGTTTGGGTGTACCTTATAACGAGAAGTTTTTAGAAATCCGTCCGTCTATCCGTCCGCCTGTCCGTCTGTCCGTCCATCTGTCAATGCGCATCGATATTGACTAAAAGGATGAGTGTTTTTTTTATTCATACTACAGTTTTGAAGCACTTGATACTTCGAGTAACTACACGTGCTCTAAAATTTATTTCGCTATAAAGTAGAGGGTATTTGTTTCAAATATCAGTTTCTATTCTTTAATTAATATAACCCTAGTTTAATGGTATAATCAACAAAATAGTGGTAAGTAGAATAGTGGTAACCTTATATTGTATCTATGTCCGTAAATGTATCAAAATAATGTGTGTAAATGAACCAGAACTCAAAAAACAAACTTTAAAAATTATTAAAACGTTTTCTGAGACGTTTTCTCACTTAAATTCTTCTTTCTTTGTCCTCTTTCTACGGATTATACTGGCGTCTCATTCACACAAAACGCTCTCTTTGCAACATTTTACATTTTTCTTTCAAATACATATACAATCACTGGAGGTTTCAGTAATATACGGTAAATAAGTAACACGAATGTTGAAACTGTTTTCTTAGTACGAATTTTCTAGACATACTGCATTGCAACTCTCACGAATCTATCTTCCACGATACGACTGTTACATGGAGCGATACTTCAAATACATCGGAAACTCTTCCAATATACCTGCTCCGATTAAGCCCTATGATAAAGCTCTATAATACCTCACACCACGTACTCATTGGCAATTTAATAACAGTCCTAAACAACGTATTTATAAATACATTCTTGATCATTTTATGATAACACAACATTGTTCGTCCATTTACGAAGAAACAGCTTTCGTCCTTTTGTTTCCAGAATTCGCATACTCTCCTCTTTATCCGGAAGACAAAGCTAGAGTAAAATGGAGTTCGCGTATTCAAGCAGAAGAGAAATTTGCGGAGACATCAAGCACTTGGGTAAAAGTACAAAGCCTTCATCGTTTCGCTAGGTCCTCGCTTTGCGATCGGTAAATGTACGCGTGTGTACTCAAACTCTTGAGACACACGCGGCGGCGCGCTGATGGACGTCGAAATGACATGGTTGTCAGTGCACGGCACTTGACAGTGGACGGAAAGATTTGCCCTGGCGAAGAAATGTCCCGTTTCTAAACAAAGAAATGAAATGGGTTGCTCTACTTGCCGATTATAACAGAATCAATCAAAGAAATAATATAGAAAAGGCGCGGTATTGTGAAATTCTAAATCGGACACTGGTTGAATAAAACCAAAATATTAAAAATAAGACCATTTTCAGATGTAGTACATGTTCCAGAGGTGAGAAATGACAAAAGTTGCATAACGGAATATAAATCTGTAGCGCATTAGTTCCCAAACTACTGCTTAGTTGGAGAGCGCGAGTGAGACCGTCTTTCACTACTCTCCTACTATCAGCGGGGTAATAGTCTTTCACCACTCTCCCACTATCAGTGAGTGGATAACTATTTGAATGTTCACTAACCGGTAGATAGAAATACCATTACCGGACGAATAAGTTATCCGAGTCATGCTATCAGACCGTTAAGAACGCTGGTGAAAGACGACCCGAATCACCCTTTTTTTCTTCGTTTATTTTAGCTCTAGGCAACCCCGTCTTCAACAATGTCACTACCGAGTTTTTTTTTTTTACATTTAAACCGTAGGACGACCCTAGTCACATCATATACTATTGTCGAAGATCTTCTGTAGCATTCCAATTGCCGTCGCATAATTCCCAAAAATCACCCGCTACACGTATTGGCGAGATTTTTGTGGAGGAACATTCCTTACTTACTTCAGGTCAGTTTCTGTTAGGTGCTTACGTTGACTGAAAATCATGGTCTCATGGCTTGAGCCGCTCTGAATATTATTATTTTTAAATCAGAAAATACTACATCTGACCAATATCTGTTTATAGGTATTCGTAAATGTCTTTGTACCACCTGCAATAAAAGCACAGATCACACTATTATTTGTTTGTCTATATTATTTCCATTACGTATTTTTTATGAGCAATCAGTATATGTTAATATGCTATCGAACTATTATTTATACAGCTCATATGTATGTCATTATATGTACTGAAAAGCGTACAAGAATAAAAAACATCTTTTCTACTATACATTTATAATACACTGTATCATTTATCTTCTTCACTTATCACATTCTTTGCTTCAAAAATAACTCGTTTGTTGCCATAATCCTTCACATTCTATTAACTAACATACCCCTTTCGTTATTAATTATATTTCATATTCACATCTCTCTGAATCAAAGATGGATCAATCAATGGTTTCCAATTCACAGACAAACAACTCATCATTTCTTATCCCAAACAGTTTCAAATATCTCTCAAACTCCCATGACCAGTCTTATTTCAATAACTCTCCTTCAACTTGAACAATGTTATATATATATTTGCAAAATCAACATTTGTAGGTCATTGGTCTCTAACCCGATTAATAATTTACGAAGTTCGAGAACGTACAGAATACGTGGTTGATATATTTTAAATAATTAATACTTTAGTTAAACAATTTTCCGAGCCATTGACTTTCAGAAGTAAGTTGACTTGCAAGTTATTTTGATTTTACACTAAATAGTTCATGTTTTTATCAATAATATGATAAAATCAAAATAATTCTTTCAATGACATAAAGAATAGGTAACTATTTTACAAATATACTAATGAAGTGTCCGTTTCCTGAAGCAAAGATTTCCGCTGAATGCAAGATTCTGGATTCGAATTCCGAATAAGGCTTTGCTATTGTCACAGTCTCGAGTAAAACAACGGCACATTATTAAGTAGTTCATCCAAAAGCTTGAAAAGCAGTAGTGTATCCTTATATTATGAATAAAAGAGTATATCCTTATGTTATAGATATTTCGAAAACAACTTCCATTTTCGTCGAGATGTTTCCTGGGAAATAAATCTGAAAGAATTTCATTACATAAAGTTGGTTTTAAGAATTATTGCCACAATTTTAGGCAGATTTCATTATTTTAAATTTTCACCTAAATTTTTAGTTTATCATTAATGATAGTGAGATTTAGGACTCGTCAACGTCATTAGAGCCCTAAATTTTCTCAAAGAGTTTAGATAAAATAGGTAATAGTGAGATAACTTATCTCACTATTACCTATTTTATCTAAACTCTTTGAGAAAATTTAGGGCTCTAATGACGTTGACGAGTCCTAAAGCCTCAAGGAAAAACAATCTTTTAGCAATTGTTATTAAAGAAATTAAGACCAATAATACAGAGGAAAAAATTGATACGAAATCATCAATTTGGTTTCAGACAAAAGCACTCTACTATAGAGCAAGTACACAAAGTTACAAATATAATGGAAAGAACTTTGGAAGAAGAATGGTTTGCTCAACAATCTTTCTTGATGAGGCCCAAGCGTTTGATAAGGTACGGCATGAAGATTTGATGCATAAACTGTACAAATTTCTTCCTAGACAATATGTCGAGTTAATAGCATCATATTTAACAAATAGATTGTTACAAGACAAACAAGACGATGAGTGCTCTGACTTGAAAGACATACGAGCGGGAGTGCCACAAGGTAATGTACTAGTTCCCACTCTTTATTTACTGTTTACAAGCGACATGCCACAGCCAGAAAATGTTACTGTCGCGACATATAATGATGACATGGTTCTTATGGCATTAGATTCAAATGTGCAAGAAGCTACCAAAAAAGGTACAACATGCTAGTGATTAAATTTAACAATGGACGAGAAGATGGAAGATTAAGCTGAACGAGGTAAATCCACTCATTAATTTTACAAATAAAAAAAATTGGAAATGCCCCACCAGTTAAATTAAATGGAGTAATTATACCCTTTGAAAACATTGCGAAATACCTTGGTATGACTGGACGCCAAGTTGAGATGGAAGGAGCACATCAAAAAGAAAAATGAACTTGGTCTCAAGTATAGACAACTGTATTGGCTTGTTGGACGCAACTCTTCATTGCCCATACACAATAAATTATTATTATATAAACAAATTTTGAAACCAATTTGGCTGTACCGCATTCACCTATGGAATTGTGCTGAAGAAAGTAACATTAAATGTATTCAGTCTTTTTAAAATAGTGTGCTACGAAATATGGTGAATGCCCCGTGGTATATAAGAAAATGTGACCTACACCGAGACCTTGAGATCCCCTATGTTTCCAGTGAAATAAGACGATTTGCAGCCAAACATGAACTAGGCTTCACGGACATAGCAATGTGGAGGCAATCGAGATCCTTGACAACGAGAATCTGGTGAGAAGATAAAAAAGACTTAAACCTTTCGAGGTAATGTAGTGTGATTGTGTCAGTGTTATATAGTATGTAGCGAGTTATATAGTGTGGTGTGAGTGAACAAACATACTGCCATTCTAATGTAGGACTTACATTATGTGAAGTGATACTTGAACAATTAATATCAATGAAAAAATTTAGGACACTATTGTATGAACTAATTTTGTAAAAATTTTATCTTATTTTAAGAAATAGATGTAAATTGAAGGTTGGTCAAAAGTGACCAGTTTCAATAAAGATTTTTTTTTTAATCATTAATAATAGTTATTAAATTTTTTAAAGTAATTATTTCAGCAACAATCAATTTAGATTTAAAAACAGTAAAATATTTTGTCATTATTTATTGATGCAAAAGGTCTTTTCGGTCGCATTGCGGCCATCTTCAATGCTACAAAAAAATTTAACAAAATATAAATTACAAAATATAAATTGAAATATTATAAAAACAATCTACCCCCTTCTTCTTCTTCTTCGAAAAGTTAATAATTTTCAATATAATAAGAAAATATAAATTACAAAATTAAAATAAATTGAAACATTCTAAAAATAATCTACCCCCTTCTTCTTTTCAATATAATATGTAATAATAACAGGAGATGAGGAAACTGGCATACTTGGGATACCCTCTCATTTCTTGGCATACCTTCTCATTTCCTGTTATTATTTCATATTATATTGAAAATTATTAACTTTTCGAAGAAGAAAGGGATAGATTGTTTTAATGTTTGAATTTATATTTTGTAAAAAAAAATTGTAGAACTAAAGATGACCGCCATGCGGCCGAAGAGGTCTTTTGATGTGTACAATGATTTCAATAAATAATGACAGAATGACAAAAATTTTTACTGCTTCTAATGAACATCAATCTGTCAACATCAGACCAATTCCTCCAACAATTTAGATTTATAAATTGCTTTAATACGGAATTTGCTGAATAAAATTCATACTTTTCAAAAATATGAATTTTGTTTATATTGGGTTGAATTCAAGAAAGAAATCAACTAAAATATTTTGGAGAGAAATATGGGCATGTGACGTTGTTTACCATAATATATTGCACGACGAACTATAAAAATGTAGTATTCGAAGCATTCCGTACAATTGATAGAAATTAATTTACATGGTAGAAAACAATGTGTGAGGATAAATTTTAATTTCGATCAAACCAGCTGAATTCGCCACAGCGCTAGTGCATTTGAATCGGTCACTTCCCGACTTGTTCACACAATTTCACATACTCCAAGGAAATTCTCTACCTATCTGCCAATTCTTGAGAACGCCGAAGCGCAATGAATTACTCCTACACGTATGGAACTTTCATGAAAAATGCGTTAATTACCTTTCGCCAGTGATTGGTAAATATTTAAAACATTTAAAGTAAAGTAATTTGATAAAGACCGTTTCAGTCAATTTCACCAAATTTGGTAAACATCCATCTAATAGATTATATTTGCATACCAATTAAACAAAATCATAAATTTGTACGTATCAGATGATGGAAACAACGCAAAAGTCAATTTTCAGACTGGTACTTTTTTAATACATATTAATTTGTCACTAAAGCTCAATAGTAAATCGTTTTGTAGATAACTTTGCTTTATGCGAAATAAGATGTATGAGTATGTTAATTTATGCAAAATACATGTGTGTAATTATCAAGTTGAATGTGCTGTATTCTTTCCTTCAGTACGCAGTTGGATCATTTATTGTTAAGAAATCATTTATTACTACACTGAATACAAATATAATTAAGCAGAGAATTTTTTTGTCTGATAATGAAAAATATAACAGCTAATTACTTATTATTATTATTATTTATCAAAAAATTATTTCCTTGTGTACCAAAAAATGTTTATAAAAATTTCAACATAAAAAAGTCTAAGATTCCAGTCAAAATTTAAAGTGTTAATTCAATTAATGCATGTATGTTTATTATCTCAAGATTTTTTATTGGACAATCCGAACCAATATGGTTATTCCATTTTTATTTTAATCCAATTATAAGGTTACATATCACAAATCTAAGTTATATTTCATTTGAAATATAGTATTGAACGTAATTAAACAATTTAATGGATATGCAATAAAACATATATCGTAATAGATAACATGTCCATCCATTCTAATATATAAATGCGTAAAACGAAAGTGTGTCTGTTTGCTACCTAATCACGACCAAACGTGGCCGATCGTGATGAAATTTGGCAAGGAGATAGCCTAAATTCATCCTAGATATCTAAACTATCTTCTATTTTTAAAATGTGTGATAAGAAAGATAGAAATTATTTTTGAAAATAAATGTCGATAAAATCTCGAGAAAAAGAGAGTCATATTCTCTTACGCTGCCTAAATGTTTAGAGATAGGTGACAACTATGAATGGTAATATTGTCTGCCTCAAAGAGTTCTACAAAAAAGTCCGCGACATAATGTCTCTATCTACGAAAATTAACCTAAAGTATTGATAACACGTTATTAAAAATATAAGTGTAAAAAACTTTCAAAATTAAGAAGGAATAATTTAAGAGAGTAACTTAAAAAAGAAAAAATTAATTTTCAAATTTAATGGATTATTTGTTTTGTGCATTTAACAAAGATAAAAATGCCTTTAAATCGTAAAATTTCGATGAATAGTTACGTTTTATAAGAATTTTAATCAAATGGAGCAGCTGTATTATACTTCGGAAGCGAAAATACGACCGGCACGGCTCCCGGGAGATAGTGTAGTGCGTAGTCAAGTTTGGTATTAAATTTGAATTATTGTGAATTTGAAAAATTAGGATGCTGTACATGTTTTTAAAAACCAGTAAGTAAAAGTATTTTGATTTTACAATATCGTTAGATCTGAGTTTTTCCGGAGTAAAAGAAAATTAATGTAAGAAAAATCCCGGCAACACCGGATAATAAGTCAGTCTTGTCATCCCATATTTCAAGAGATTCGAATTTGAAGGTGTATGCTGATGATAAATATTGTTTATTATCTTTAATACTCAGTAAGTTTAGTTCACAAAAACGATCCTCCAAAATATTTGGAAAATCTCGTCAATATATTAGAAATCATATTTTCCAATCGCTTATTACTGAGAGTCATTAACCATCGTAAGGAAATTACAAATATGTGAAAGTGATAGAAATTGATTAATATTCTTTTGTAAAGTACTGAATTCGGTACTAAGTAACGTTTAAATATATCCACAAGCAAAACCATTGATAAAAAACAAAACAAACATGCATATGGATGAAAAATAAAAGTTACATGAAACCTGATTTTATAATTTTCTTTTTACTTATCGATCGAATTTATAAGTGTGTATAGTTCCTTCAGACTAGATTTTATTGGTTATTAGCGAACTTGCAAACAAAATGTTAAGAGATGGTATCACTTCTGGCGACAGTGGTACAACAAAGAAAACAAGGGTAGGTGACATTGGACAGCGCTAAAGTGTGCGAGTCCGACGTATGAGTAGTAGGCGTAGACGGTCGACGCCACAGCAAACACGACAGAGATCGAGGCGCCTTTGTGCAGTCGGTCAACAAATGTCTCGTTTCTAAGAACTGCGCAGTACAGCAATTTGTATGAAGCGATCGTGCCGTTAACTATTTCGCTCAAGGAGGAGACCATTACAGCCCTCCATCCTGGAAATCAAAATTCGGTAAAGTTAAGAAAAATAAATAAACATGTGTATTTTATCAACCAATTTTTTTATTCTAAAAACGAAAGCTTTTCCTTCATATTATAAAAATGAAATAAATAGAATATTTACTTTATGAAAACACACCAGTCTTCTCTGCTTATTGTTAGCTTCCTTATAGATAAATAAATAATAAATTTATTGTCGAAAATGCAGCACAATGACCACGTGGAGGACTATAAATTAATTTACTCTTCGGAAGCTAGCAAGGGACAATCCCATCAATTCTGATCAAGGGCCCTAAGGCAAAGGAGGATTTAACATTCCAGTATGTTATAATATTAATAGAATACCAAAACAGTTGTATTTAATGAAACACAAAAAAATTGTTTCAGAAGTACGCATTATTATCGAAGTACAGATTATTTGGAAAATATTGTTTATAAATCGTAAGTATTAAAATAAAATTTAATTCGAGATTTATTATTTTAATAGACCCCACCCCTAATCGGATTTTTTATCATCGACCCCTCTCTTCAAATAGTTTTGGAAGCGGTCAGCGATGCTTCACAGTCAAGCGCGTTGTTGCCGCGCGTATCATTCCAAGAACTTAGTAGCATAATCGGTCGTTTTTAACAGTGTTAATAAAAAATTAATAACTCATTATAGTTTGCAAGTAGAAGCTTGAAATTAATAAAGTTACAAATACAAATTGATTGGGGGTTTAGGGCTCGCCAACATCAAGGTCATTAGAACCCTTAAAATACAATAGTGATCATTCGCTGAATAAGAATTATTTTCGGCACTTCTAGTTTATTTTATGAAAAATAATTAAGTTGACGTATCGGCAAAACCGTAAAAATATCACGTTTTTTCAACATTTTAGGTTATAAAAAATTAATATTAGTTTATAATACCAGATTTTTTACTTGTGTATATGCAGAACAAAATTACAAATCCATTAGTGTTTATTGTTTTTTTCTATGATTGTTTTTGTGCTCTTCACGGCTATTGGAAGTCAGGAGTCTATAACAACAAAATCCTATAGTAGATAAGAACCTTGAAAGGCTGTATTAAAAAAACCCTCTACCCGAAGGAAAATCGGAGAGAAACCCAGGTCAGGATTGGGTATAATTAATAAATAATAATCTGAACACTGGGGTATCGCGAATCCACAGTAGTGGTCCTGACTGACCCATTCATCAACGCAGCGCACCTATTAAAGATCGAAACTTGAAAAGTTTTGAAAGGTTGTTGTTTGGAGAAGATCGCAAAAAAAAAGAAAAAAAATTGTCAAATCCGGTATTATTTAAAAGGAATATTTAAAAGTGTATGAATGGTTTTATTTTTGCAAAAATTCCTCAACTTTATAAAAGAAAGACCTTGCTCAACTTTTTAAAAGAAATTGTGCAGTTGAATGACTTTACCTTGAAGAGATTAGTTTCAATATTTTTAATTTCTTTTGAAAGTGTTTCATACAGGAGAATTCCATAATGCCACTGCCCCTTTGAAGAATGGCGATTGGATCACAAGGTCAATAGATATTTTCTTTATACCTCATAAATAAGGGCAACAGATGATTCTTAATTATTTTTTTTAACTAACAGCACTAAAGAGTAAATGTAACACGAGCAATGAATGTTTAATATGTCGTGGATTGATATGACTTAACTGATTCCATGGTTAATTTTTGTTTTGCAAGGAATAGGCAACACCTTACCACTAATAGATCCATGTCATAGGAATAGAAGTTGTTGGGTTGCCTCGAAAAATATCTGCGTGGACAGGTTGAGTGCGCCACTTGAGGGAAACATGGATTAGTCTCGGTGATGATCTGAAGAAATCGAAGTATGACAGCCTACGGTGATGGGTTGGGTAGCATCGTGGCTTGGGAGAGGATCGTGAGTTGTGACCGTAGACGTAAATATAAATAGACTCCGTGGTCTCTGTTGTAAGTTGTCTGTGATAACATGAGACAGAACATGTTGTTCGCGCAACATCTGTGCCGCAGTTGGAAGTCAGGGAGGGGAATCGAGTTCCCCAACCCAAGTAGATGTGCGAGAGAGACAGAAACACAAACTTCGTTTTCACCTTCGAACAATCGGTACATAAGACCGCGGAGTCCATTTATATTTATGTCGATGGTTGAGGCGCGTGTAGGGCAGAGATTGGCTGACGGGGAGGATGTCTACGAGGACAAATATGATGATAAAGAAGCAATGAGGAACGCTGGACGTGCTCGAGGCCGGTACACCAACCTTATTGTTATTTATTTCTTTGTCGCCCTTATGAACAGTGAAATATTAGCTTTGTTAATATAATCGAGTTTATATTAAGTCACCTGAGTATCCATCACGCCTATAGTATAGAAACCAAGAAACGAGAGGTGCACCGGCAAGTTCCAGGTTTAATGGTCGTCTCGTCAACAAATGCATAATTTAAATGAAGTATATATAGTATTCCATATTGATTGGTGAGAGAGCAATATATTGTAACTATATTGTAGCAACTATATTGTAAACTTTGAATAATATGGAAGAACAAACTATGAACTGAATAGAAATCGAAGAAAATCTATAAGAAGAACCAAGTATGTCGAAAATGGTATAAGAGGTACAATAGTTGTAACATTACAATGAATTAAAACAATAAAGTATATGCATTTGCGGAAACTGTTTAAAAATTGTGGTGTTTCCAAACTACTAAGTAAAATTATTTGAGGATCTCTATACGAATTGAAAGAGACGGATGTTTGGTAGGTTCGTACATTGCCATTGCCATTGTTACCATATTACGTCAAACTGTAGGAAATATAGTTGATAAACAATTTGGTTTCAACAGCGGTTAATCTATAGAAGACGTGTTTAATCAATATTAGCATTCGTATCAATAACGACAAGAAACGAGAAATACAGAATGATATTAATACCTGTTGATATTCATCTTTGAATAATATTCAAAGGGAAACGGCACAGTAAAAATTAGAGCAATACAACATTAACAAATATTAATACAAGGTAGTGGTTGATTATTTCAGGATATATATTTAGAAATTACGGAATTAAACCTTGAGGAGAAGTATCTTGGATTCATAGCAGGGTTCACACGTTTGACTCAATTACTGGAATACAGTAATTGATGGAATCCTAAAAATGATTCAAGATGAGAACTGTTGAGTAATTTCATATGCTTACAATGTGGAAATATGTATGAAGGATGATTCGTGACATTATTGAGAAAGAAATACAAATCACAGATTAATGTGCTATTCGGGGATTTCAATCCTCCTGTGAAAATCCAAGAGCACCACAAAACATATCATTACAGATTTATTTGTGATTGTACATAACTTTCTTTCTTTATTTTTTAAAATTAATCAATAACCCATCACCCTCGTTATGCTCCATCAACTTCTCGTCCACAGTTCGCTTCCAGTCTCTGCGTGTATATGTTCATTACTTACGTGTTTTACTTTTCTTACCGTATTTTAAACAGTTGTCATTACACGGTTATTTAATTTTCTATTTTAAGTATTTTTCCTGGACGAAACCTCTTCTCCGTGCCACGGTGTGGCATAACCGACCCCGTCCTCTCCACAGGGAGGAGGGTGTAATCTGTTATCATAAGTCTCCCCTTCGTTTAACTCATCTCGACATAGACTTACGCATGAATAGACCCAGCGGTCTCTGCTGTGGGTTGTCCGTGATAACATAAGACAGAAGATACTGGGTGGTTCACCCTCTCTCGCACACCTGCTTGGAGGGGGAATGTATTGTGCGTAACATCTGCGCCGCAGTCAGCAGTCAGGGAGTGGAGTAAAGTTCCCCAATCCACGTCTATGTGCCAGAGAGACAGAGACCCATACTTAGTTTTTCCCTTCGAATAACCAGTACATAAGGCCGCTGGACCTGTTTATATTTATGCATCTCACACTATACACATCCGTCCGACACACACTTTAATGATCTTATATTTTGTTTCTGAGTTAATCAGGCCAGGGCTACTACGGATTCCCCTTTCTGCTACTCTCCTCATTCCTATTATTAAATCACTTCTTTCCTAATTGTACAACTCATAACATTCTCGTCCCCCATCCCACTCTCACATATTTTATCTTCTGCTCTCTTTATTTTACGGAGGTACTCCTTGAAATTCCCATGCCCGGTTAGCACGGCTCTCGTCCGGGTCTCAACCATGTCTTATACTTATTTGCAAATCGCACGTCCTTTATGACGGTGTAAACCAATTTTTTTTGTGTGTTGTTGCAGCGAATCGGACACGCATTCATAAATTATTGTATTATGTTTCTTTTGGAATAACTTCCTCATCAATCTTCACATCTCTCTTCATAAAGTATAGTAGACGAAACTTATGTGAATATATGCATGCCGGTATTATAATTTTCTATGATTCCCGTAGCCGTTGTCCTACAACATCCTAACATTCGCAAGAGACCTATGCGTTGCGGTATGTGCAACATCCACACTGTTGACATTTTTAATAATTTTCCAATCCATACGCTTGCCACATGATTCATAACAGGCTGAATTCCTTTTACGTATAGTTTTTTAGTTCTTCTATGGGTTATTCTTCTTGTTTGTATCCATCTCGTAGGAGGCTGAAATGTATTATCTTTATCTTTTCTGTGATGTACCTCACATACTAGGTGAATAACAATCGTTCATCAACGATAACCCTAAATATTTGTGACTAGTTAAACGAGTATTACTCAAATCTGGGCGTAAAATTACATATTAAGGAGGGAAAATATTTACGATGTTAAAGCATGGAGTAAATTCATCCCGCCTCTCTCTCTCTCTCTCTCTCTCTCTCTCTGCGCCACCGCCTTGGAGTGTTTCAATCGTCTCCTCTCTTTTCCTATCTTATCTTTTTCAATATTTTAAATCACATGTTATTTATTTCAACTTCTCATGATGAATTCAACCCATATCGTTATAACCGTCTTAAGCAATCTCATTCTGGGGTACACATGGGTTTTTGTTTTTTTCATTCTCAGCCATTCTTTCCTGCCTTGGGCCGCATCCTTCCTCCAGTCGCATAATATATCTTGAAGATATCACGCAATATTCCGACTTCATGCACGTACTGTCTACTATTTGTATCTTCCGTAGATCCCCCTTCCCCCTCTCGTTTCCATACAGAGCACAATCCCAAAGTAGTTGGTCTTTTACTTCCTCCTTACCCACATAAACTCGGCTCATTCTCTTCTTTTCCGTTCTACATATTTCAAATTGCCATATCATGTGATGAACACCAAAAAAATATGGCCTTTGCATAAACCATTTTCTATTCTTGTCTCGGTACCTTTTAACTCTTATATATTCCTTACGCCTTCTCCTTATTCAACTTTTATCCCGTTGCGTTCGCCAGCCCACAAACAAATCCCTCGTCACAGTCGCAGCTTCAGCAGTTGCCGTCATTGCAGCCACCGCTCCGGCCTCAATGCTGCTGCCGCCACTCTCTCGCGCAAATACCGAGGGCGGCGACCTCCGCACCGCGATCATTTTGCGATAATATTAGCTGAGCGTTTGACCTCGCTTGTTAAGCGCATCATTCCGCACCTGCCTCGTAGGCCGCGTGCGTTTCACAAGTGCCCTCCACCATCACCAAGTGTCCTCTTTACTCTCGTCTTCGGCGAACGCTCTTACGCACTGGTTTATGATTGCATTAACATTCACTAATTTCAGTCATCAAATGTAAAATCAAGATAGACAACGAATGATGAAAATTCACATACTTGGCTTTATTGTCATATCGGTGAAAATCATCAATATGATTAAGAAGTTGCATTAAGATTTCCATTTCTTAGAATGTACACCATATATCAGATGAAGTAAAGATATATGTGCCCCTTATTTGCTTTAAAAATTGATTTTTTTGTTATCTTAATTTGAAGCGAATATTACTTTCCTCAGAAACTCTGAAAATGGTGTATGATCACATTCAAGTTTTTAAATATTGTGAAAGAATAAATATATCCTATATAATGAAGTTAATTAAAGAATAAACACAACGGTGAGGTTACCGCGAATTGGGAGATCAATTTGTGTTTATAAGCCTGGATTGGTGAAATACAATCCAAAAGAAAGTACTTCCTAAGGGAGTTCCCTCATATGAGGAACGTAGTCTCGAAGAGACCACCTCAGAGGTCTTTGGGTCGCACAAGTTGAATATTAAGGGAAGTTGGACCGGGAGGCGAACGGGGTGGCGCAGTTGGTTAGCGCATGAACTCAAGGCCCCGAGTTCGAATCTCTCATTTTCATTCAGTGGAACATAATTAATAAAGAATAAACATTCAAATTTGAGGAAATCAAAGTGGTTGACCATATCAGACCAAAACCTCATGATAAACAAAAGAATAAGACATTGTTATGATATCGCAAATGAAAACTCATGTCCAAATTGTCCACGGCAAATTTTTCGCGGAAAGACTGTTCGTAAAATACAAAAATGTTACATTTAATCACATAAATCCAAATTATACACACTTGTGTCATATAGGGATCACCGCACACATACAAATACAGATAACAGCATGAAATAAATTAACACTTATTTACAAGGTGTAAAGGAGTTAATTTCTGAAACATACGTGTGTACTCTGTAGTTTCGTAAGTGTAGACATTATAATACACATTTAGTGTTTAATTCTTTTACTCAATAATACACATTTAGTGTTTAATTATTTTACTCAATATGGAATTTATTTAATAAGATTTGTTCGTATCTGGTAAAGTTGCAAAGGTATGATTGGCAATATTCATATACAATACATTTGAGGCGAAGTTTACCTAAAATCTACTATTCTACCGATACCAATGCCCTTTTGTTCAAGAGGACAAGAGTCAATTTCTTAAGTGCACGTTCTGTATTCATATTATTCGTACATGTTATTCGATTTGTAAATATATTTCGAAGACTGTGCAACTCATTCTTCTGTATACAGACTGGGATTAAGACTGGAATTAGGATGAAGGAGATCCCGGATTTAAGCAGATAAGGTTGGGTTGATTCGTTAGCAAGCTATCTGATCTCTTGCTAACTCCACTGTTTGGATTTTATTGATTCGTTTAAAAGCCTGACTTACTCGAAAGTGACATGTGGGTCGGCAAAAACGTAGCACTTTTTATCGTTTGTGTTCATTCTTCAATTGTAGAATACGTAATTTTTTGCTTGTCTGTAAATTACACTTCAATTTTTTTCTATAATAGTTTTGTATTCAAATAAATTTATTGAATGGTTTATTGGTTATAAATACGTTACCCAACTCAGCCTAGCTTTGCACGGAAGTTTTTTGTTATTGTGATCCGGTTTACCCTTTGTGATAATTTAGTTTCGATGAAATGCACGTTTACATTCAAAATATAGCGGTAATGTAATTCATTACTGAGTATAATTTTTCGCACAGACACGTAAAACGTATCGATTATTTACAATACCATTGTATAATTTATGTCTGCATGTCTGCTATTTTGTATAAATATTTATATTTTTTCATCCTATGTTATGATAGCGTTATTTAATATTCTATTGCTATTTTCGTTATTTGTTTCATGACGAAAACCCCAAACAAGGGTTGAAACGTTTTGAGGGCAGCGTTTGACTTCCAATACTGTTTTCTCTTTACATAAATGACGAATTCACCACTCTCAAGACTACTTAAGAAAGCGTTAGGGAAATTACAAACGGCGACTACTGGTCTCATAAACTAGATAAAATGTAATAATATTACGTTTTACGTTGACAAATTCCAAGCGATAATTTTCACATGGTAACAAACGTCCCCTCAAAAGAACGTCCTTCGTAGTGACCATCGCTATGTCCTGAACAGACACAATCAAATATCGAAGACTTATCTTAAACACTCTACTCTAGACCAAACACTTAACAGATAAGGACTAAGAACTGAATCCAAAACGAATTTTTTCTTCCACCTTTCCGCTGTTTGCTTGGATCAGACGTAAATTTATCTCAGTGTAACTCTTGCAACCGTAGTACTGCTCTGTATGGTTGTGAGGAATAGGCTTGTTCCCGTTTCTCCAATCAATAGACTTTCCAGCTGGCTGAATATCGCGCGCTGCGGATACTGACAACTTGTCACTGAAAAGAAATTTGCATCTACAACAAAGACATAATATTACTCCACTCGTGAAAATAATTTTCCCGTCAGCGAAATATTTTTTAAAAATTCTTGGTCCCGCTTGATTCATTTATAATTTACAAACAATACATCCAGCGAACAATCCCTACAAAATCAAAGTTTTAGCAACATTTCCAGAAAAATGTTCATTTCAAAACAATTGCAGTTAAGTTGATAATTTTCGTTATACTCGTATTTGTCAATATAAGTGATTCCTGAGTAAAATTTTTGGGAAAACCTTTATTCGTGTTCTGCACCCCAAAAAACCTCAATGTAGTACCAATCATATCTCCATAAAAACTTTCCACGTAGATCCCTTTTTAGCATAGACTCCTGAACTATGTTTATTTATACATTTCATGTCTTATGGCGACTTTCAGGCCGCGGGACCTGCTCTTCTGCTTAACCATGACTTAAACAACCTAAACGAGACCGTATCTATTAACGGAATTAAAAGATGTGATGACGGTTTCGTATTGTCTCACATCTTTTCCATTTCCCTTTTCGAGATAACATTTAAAAATTACAGTTTTGAACCGCCATCCTTATCCGCCATGATGGATTGAAATTCTCCGGAAAATTTTATCCTTGACTAAATAGTCCTAACAAATAATTGTGTACTAGCGTGTTGGACCAACTTTTATCTGAAGAACCTAAATTGTCAAACTACGTTGGGATGTTGTCGTATATTTCCGTTGACAACCACCGATTCGCATGCTAGGTGTCTGTCTCACCGCTATTTCAAATACCGAAGAGTTCTCTCTAATCAATTTTTATTGTGTCTGCTTATTTGGTTTCGTCTATAATTTTCAGGACCATTTCTTCTATATTTTATCTTTTAATTTCAACATTTCTGTGTGTTTGATACTTTATTTGCATTTGTCTCTCTAAAGAAATCATTGCACTGCTACATTTTCATGCCGTTTAATGAACTACTCCATCGCTTTGAAACAAATTTTTGATTTAATTTAATTCTCAGAATTGCTCTGAGAAATTCTTGTTCGTTAACCTTTTAGAGGGTTTCGCAAGAAACATGATTAAGATTGTTCTTCTTTTAAAAAAATGTTTATATTAATTTGTTCGGGTTTCTTTGCATTTACAAAATTTCCAATTTTAAAAGTCTTCGTCAATTGCCAATTTTGTACTGGTGACGATGGGTAAAGTATTCTGTATAATACTCAGGACAATTTTTTTATATTTTGTCTTTCTATTTCACTATTCTTGGGTGTCTGGTACTTCGTTTTCTAAGCTGTGTAATATTTATTTGTCTCTCTTTGAGTGTGTACAAATCGGTGGCATTAAATCTAGATCATAGCACTTCTACATATTCAATCTCCAAGTATTACTTCACATATTTTTTTGTTTGATTAAATTAATTGTATAATAAATTTAGTTTTATTTATTTAACGGTACCAGATGCTATGGCGCAACTATATTGTTTTGTCCAATAAATACATTTCCAGTACTCTTATGTATTTTTTTTTCATTTGGTATGGTAATGTGAATCTAAAAGAACAGTAGATATTTTCATGACATGGATTTTTTATTTACATTTAGTTGATATAAAAAATAGGCATGAATATACTGGAATGAATAAAATATACTGGCATGAAATGGAATATAAAATACAAGTATACTGGTATGAATAACAAAAACAAGAACGTCAATGGTTAGAGGATTTCATTAATTGTGAGTCATGTATAACTTAATTTTTCTGCTGCGTTGTGTGTCATCATAAATATATACTATTCATTAGAGTTCTGATGTTCTGCTTGCATTCTTAATACTAAGTATGAAACAGAGGGGAACAACTAACAGATGGGGGAAAATAGTATCTGCCACATAATTCAGACAATGAAATAGTCTTGCCCAATAAAAGTGAGAGTTCATATATAATGTCAAACAGAACATTATTTTTCCGTGCGATTTAATAGTTCGGGTTCAGCTAGAAGAATAAATTTCACCATATTTTCAACGACGGGATTACTTTTTGGTCCTTTCTAAAACTTCTAAAAATTTACTAACATATGACGGCATTGACACATTGACGGCATTGACATTCAGTGAATGCCACCGAAACGGTTATTTTATTTTCAATGTACAATAGTGCTTGTTTTCTAAATAACTTGCATAGTCACTCGATGTTATCTCAAAGTTCCAAAGTTGGGGCGTCTTCCTCCATGTCCCATCCTAAATCATATCAATATGCAATATTATCGACCAAATAATCATAATTGATATCAGATTGCTACTAAATGTTTAGAGTAATTACGTAAAACATCAAAAACACCCAGATATTTATCAAACTAAAAAAAGAAAATAAATAGGAAACAATTATAAGTATAAACAACTATTTATATTGATAACCGCAGAAAGTATTAAGAGAAAGAAAAATAATAAAAATATCGGGTTAGTTGAGAAAAAGAGTTACATTGTGGACGTAACGTATTGAGTGGAACGAAGAAAGACTTACCAGCATCTTAGTCACTCTCTTCCAAAATTGAGACATGCAAATGAAAAATGTTCTAAGAGCCAAAAATTTAATTTTTCTCGTAAAACGTTCTCCTTAGCTACTCTAATGTTCCTTCTGTTGATATGTTAATTGTCTTGACGGTCATCCTGTGGGTATACATAGTTGCGAATCTAACGTATTATGCAATAACGGTCGGGAAAATCGGTACTATAATACATTAAATATTATTTTATCAATACTTTTTCGTAATGCTAGACGAACCTATTGTTATCAGCCGTGACTAAAACATTTTTTGGGAACATGGGTGTCTGATAGTTATATTCTGGTTCTGACATTTCTGAATTAATGGGATAATTTTTATCTCTTCAAAATAAGTTTTGCAGACTACTAGAGAGACCATTTGATGATGTATCTTACGAAATCTATCCACCATAATGATGGTTCAACTGTTTGTTTTAGTTGAGTAGTGTTTGTGGAGAGACAGAAATGTATATTTTATTCTCTTCCTATATTACATAGAAGCAATATCTTACTGAGACTACAATGTGATGCTTTCTCAACACTATCTGTATTTTTCTGTCGTAATTCCTGTAATCTCCTATGGAACAATTGATCCGATTCTGTTTAGCTCGAAACTGCGCATGTTAAGGTTTAAGTTACTTTTCCATTTAACCCACGAGTATGTTTGACGTGAAAGCACTTTCAAAGTTTCATTAGTTACAAATAAATATGGTATTATAAGAATAAAATACATTATGAGTCAGTACACATTGATTCACGCTAATATAAATGGAATTATCAAGTGCAAAAAGAATGTTAAAATAAGTTCTTATATTTTGCATTACATTTTCTATTTCAAATTACTTGCAGCATCTCTGTTGACGGACTTCAGTGTATTTTAGTAGTCTAGTATACATTATATATTTACATTAAAACGATTTAATTGATCTAATTATCTATACTTTTAAGAGATCAATAATTGTTTGCACATAATTGTATGTACATGTCACCAGAATTTTTCTAAGGAGTGGCTCCAATTCTAAGGAATTCCATTTTTATGAAATTCACAGAATAATGGTATTTTGGTGTGAAAATGTGACCTAACATGGTATCATATTCAAATAGGATCGTTTAATTTCTTTTACCATTTTACTACTTACAACTTGGCTTCGCACGTCTCTTTTTTATAATTAAAACTAGTCAAAACTAAAAACACTATTTTCTTTTTTATGATAGAATACTGTTTGCAATCCATTCAATTTTGTGGTGTTTGATCACTATTTTTGAAAATAGTGAAATTTTTGCTTCACATGAAGCACCGCACCTCACCTCACCTAACGTCGGTCGAATGCATCCATGTTCCTCCCTAAGCAACTCACGGCGGCGGCAGCTCATAAAATTAAAATGCTTTTACAATTTGATCTACACTTCAAAATTGTACTATTTAACGACATATTTCATCTTCCTTAAATCGGCAAGACAAAGACTTCATTTAATTTGAAGAGGATTTATTTATATCTACTTGAATTACTCACTTAACGTGAAGTATTTTAACACATCTATTTTAATTATTAGGCGTTATTATGTTTCTCATGGAGTTTCGTAAAAAACGTTTCCACGGTTGCATAGCAGCCATCGTCAATAGCTACTGACCATGATTGCTATGCAGCCGAGAAAACGTTTTAGCGAAAATAAAACCATGAGCAACATAATAACGCCTTATAATTTATCATTCTTTGAAGATGTTGCCAACATCCCACAACTACCAAGTTACAGATTTCAAGTGTTCACATTGCCGTCAAGGTGTCCCAAAGCCTAAATACACGGAATCAAATCGATGAAACCATGGAAACGGAAACGTATCCAACGAAATTAGCAATTCCACTAATTACTGTTGTAAGGGTCTAATTTTGAAACGTTCATATTCAAAACAAACGTTAAAATATTTTTCTTGGTAAGTAAGCAAGCAGTGAAGGGTACTTAGAAGAATAATTAAGTTACCGTTTCATTAGTTCCCAGTCTATGCATCTACCTGGATAATATGTATTCTGTTGGATGTACAGCATCATACTTTGAGAAACAAGAAACTCAAGCATTGTTCACAGCATTGAAACTCAAGATTCAATCAAGGAGTTGAATCATGATGCACGTGTTTTTATTATTTCACATGATATGAGTTCGGGTAATCACTACAAATTTATTGAAATTAATATTTCATTGAAGTCAATGTTTCAATGAAATTGTTCATATATTGCCCATCTTCCTAATTCTTTGGTTAATATTTCCTATCTATTTCCTACACAGATAAATGTAATTCATGTCCAATGTACTTTATAATTTATAACAATTAAAATTATATTTGCACTTTATTAATAAGTAAAAGTATGTAATTTTTATATTAACATAATTCTTATTGTATATGTATGTATTGAATATTTGTACCGTTAAAATCAGTTTTCTTCTTCGTGTAAAAACAAAAAATATACTAAAAATATTTGAAAATGGTTATATGATATTTTATGTAAATACTGTTATATTTATGTAAATATAACAGTAATAATATAATAACTATAATTTATCGTTTTAATCCAGCGTAAAGAACGAGCATTTATTTTAATTGAAGAAAATAAATTACAAATTCCCCTGAGCGATATTATTTTAATCTTCTAGAGTAAAACTAAAACGATGGAAATATAAATTTCCTTGTATTTTTTCTTCACGGTAATAGTTGTATTCATATATCAAACAAGACACGTGCATTTGATGTTAAGCGTCGCGTTCCGCTTGTGACTGAATTTGAATTGAGAGGATCTTGGTATACTTACGTTGTAATATTGAAGCGTACAAATAAACATCAGTTAAACTGATGAGTCACGCTAAAAGGTACATTCCAGAAAAATCGTAAAAAGTAGGCATTACAAACCCACTTTTATTTTCATGTTGAGTTAATTATGTGCTTTGTATCGTTTAACAAAATTAAGATTGCAGTCTTATCAACAAGTATTTATAGCAGTAGCATTATCAGAATATGAAGTTGCTCTGGAATAACATTTTGCGAGCAATATGAATCTAATTGCATTCTATGCTACTACACGAAAGTGACTTTATGACTTCATGTTCTTTGCAATGATAAAAGAACACGTATCGTTCTCTAATAATACATTGAGAAGGAGATACTGGATAAGGATGTCGTCAAATCAAAAACCATTGTACTGACTATTGAAACGTTAACATAACTAGGATTCTCAACCACACATTTTTATGAATCCACAAACAAAATAAGTGACATTTTCATATTTTATTTCTTAAGTACGAACCAAATAATATTCACTGCCCAAGGAGTGCGCATTGCACAAAAATGCCCGTAGTTCATTGTAAAAATTTTACAATAGTACTTTACGGAATGCCCTTGTAGGCCTGGTATCAAGTCCTGAAATTAGGCGCTTTTTATTGTCATTTATGGAACACATTTTACCTTTTAATGACAGTTCACTGAAAAGAAGGATGAAACTTAAAGAATAAAAGAATCTCAGGTCAAGCCAGGGGTTCCGATAGGAAATACAGCGTTTGAACCTTTAGGTGAAAGAACAATCGTCCGTAGCTAACATTCGGAGACCGTTGTTCCGCACGTCCTGACGACTGAACGTTCAGTTATTGAGGAGTATCAATATGCAACGAAACAAGACGATCTCGTCTCTCTTCTGCTAATTACAAGAAAAGAAAGAAGGAAATATCGTGAACTAATCATATAAGTTGCACATAAACACGAATTCACCCAGGAAATAAAATATTTTGTCATACGATAAATAAATATGCAATTCTAAATAAAAAATACAAACAAAACAAAGAGGACCACGAGATTTCTGTAAAGTGTTTCTCAATAGCACGATCACAAACGGAAACCAACGCAGTCACAATTGTCTAGGTATCACGCATGAGTAGTCAAATCCAACGGTGTGGTTCTTTTTACACTAGCTGATCCTCCCAATGACGCACTTGCCTTCTGACCGTCAATGTTCACATCTTCTGCATCCATCAGCTCCTCCGAAAACACTTCTTCATCTTGACTATCTTCCTCCGACAATTCTTCACTTCCTTCAGTCATAACGCAATCATTAGAGGAAGTTCTCCTTGACTCTTCCATTGCATTCATCCCTTTGACAGACAGATCCAAGGGGTGATCTTGCATAGGTCCGAGCGCTCGTAAGGTCTCCACAGCTAGTGCCGCTGCCGCCGCCGCCGCTGCGGCAGCCGCCGCCGCTGCCGTCGCTGTGACTGGCGTTGTTGCAAGGGTCGTTGGTGCTGCGGGTGGACGTTGCATCGCTGCCGGTAGTATATTACGAGCGGGTGGCGCCGTGGTAGGTGGTGTTGGTGGCGACGGTGGCGGGGACTCTCTTTCGGAAGACGAAGGAGATCGTTTACCGTCGCTGAACGCTGTTGATGGAATCGTTCGTGAGGCTGGAGACGACGGACGGGAAGGTCGTAGAGTCAACGTCGCCGCTGGCATCGCCGATCCTGGTCCAGTCGCAGGGGGTAAGAACGGGAGCAGGAAGCCCTTATGCTGATACGGGTTGAAGCTCGCGCCGTGGAGGAACGGTGGGGTTAGAAACGGCATGGGAAGAGCGGAGAGATGTGGAGATGGCAGTTGAAGGAGAGATCCACGAGCCTGAGCCCAAAAGGCAGCTGCGGAGGCGGCGGCAGAGTCAGAGGGGAATCCCGCGACAGTAAGTGGTTGTGGCAGCGACACTGGAGGCGCCCGTGTCGGACTAGGAGATGCCGTCAGTGACTTCTGCTCCAAATGAAACCCCTTCGGAGATTCTCCACCTGACAAAGACTTTGTCGACCAAAGCTGATTGGGACTGGCCTTTGTACCCGTGTGGGTGGTACCTGTGCCCCCACTGATGGATGAAGCTACTTGTTGTTGTTGCTGCTGCTGCTGTTGTTCCTGGAGTAAGCAGTGTATCTTGAACCAGTTGGAGCGACGGCCGTAGCGACTACCGCTCTTGGACATGCCCACCAGCAGGCATTTGCGCAGTCGACACGCCTTGCATGAAGTGCGGTTCTTCTTGTTAATTACACATTCGCCGTTGTTTTTGCATTCGGAGATGGAGCTCAGGTTGCTGTAGGTACGACCGAAGAATGACTGTAAAAGATTGAAAATTACCATTACAAGTTGTGCTTTCAGATCTAGACACGTTAAAAATTAACAACATAGTTCGTTCGTAACCTTCAAACTCATAATGATAGATAAGGTCTGACTTCAAGAACCTTATTTTTATTGTTAAAAATTAAGTTAAACATATTATATCGCTAACTCACAAAAAGAAGTAACCTCCTTTTAACATAGAGTAACGAGCCATCATATCTTATTTTCCTAGATCATTAACACAATACTTTCGTTTCAATAAATAGTAATAATTCAAACTTCGCAAATGATGACCTAAATTCCCCGCATTATACTAAATTTAATGTTTTTAATAACTTATTGTCAAGCAACTTAATAAATTAAAATTATCGAGTTTGTACCACTTTATGTCAATATTGGTTTATTTTTGCCTAATAATTATTGTTTGTTCGTTCTATGTTTTTGAATATATTTTTCCTGTGAATTGAAAAGGATTAAAACAAGAGTTGGATGAGACTATGCGTTTTAGTACTTATCAGTATTTAAACTCTCTAATTAATCAATTGCCCCCTAATATTTAGATATTCGTCCATCCCATCTTTCACAAATCTTGGTAGAGCAAAATATATGTTTATTGAAGCCTCATACTAACTCTAGCTTAGAAACATACCTTGCATCCTTCGCAAGTGAAGGCACCAAAGTGGAATCCCGCTGCGGGTTCCCCACAAACTCTGCATAGCTGATTCATCTGGAACAATGTATCATAATTCTAAGACTTATACCTACTTTTCTTGACAAACAATATTATATAATCCAAAATAACTATCTTCCTCAAATTTCCACTCATTTCTTTTCCGATCTTTAAGGATTAAATATTAATATTAGTTATAATAATAAAAACTGAAATAATTAAGACTAGTTATCAACATTCACAAGAGTAAAATCTACTATCTATAGCGTGTAGCAATAAAGAAAATCTAATGAAAATTATTCATTTCAGATCAATTCAGATGTCTCACGTGAATTGTACCTTATCATGAATTATTCAAACATTCTAGACATATTAATTAGCTAGGCTCTTTACTATTGGTGTTGTGTTCATTGAATATATTATCTACATTAATACGAGACTACTGGTACTCTCCAAAGAAAAAGTTGGTTAGTTTCTTAATATAAATTAATGACCAAAGAATTCCATCCCACTGTTATACATCAAGACATTTCGGATCATCAATCAGTGATTGATGAAAAAATCCTTTCGCCCTTAATATGATTTCTACTGGAACCATTTAAATTTCTGTCTCATCCACACAGAACAACACAAGTTTTGTTCATATTTTGAAAATAAGAAGCACATGACATACGTCAGAGAATTTATGAGTGTTTATTAGTTTGAAGAATTCACCTCAAACTCACGCATAATGCAGAACACATTTTTCTTTATGTCTCATAAACAATTTCTACAATTACTTTAAATCTCACAAAAAATTCCTCACATCAGTTTGACTTGACTTCACAATTTTATATTCTTGACGCGTTATGGAAATTTTCCTGGTATTAGGAATGAGAGATCTGTTCTTAAATCAGAAGAAAAAGTAAATGTTATGTTACACTAAAGGTTACATTATGGGAAAATATCCAGTGGAAAAGGTATGGGGTATTTTAGGCTTACGGTATTAAATCAACAATGTAACCAATCGTATAGACCTTTGATGACGATTTAAAAATAAAGCTGTTTTTCACTTTACAATTTTGTTTCTAGACATTTCGATGAATTAGAACTAATTTGTTTTCAGTTTTCAATTCCTCTTTTGCTCGGTAAAATACTCTTTTGTTGAACGATAGGGTATTAAGGTATTTCAATTCCTCTCCATCATCTGAGTAGCTACTTGAATTCATTGAAATTCTTGGCGCATAATTTAATTCAATTCAGAAAACAAACTGTAATATAATTCGCGTATTTTAACTGATGAAATCATCAACGTCTAAATAAGTTCTGAAAAATCATATTTTGTTGTACGATCTTCTGTAAATCTAATTTCTTTTCGAATCTTCACCGTACATTAGTGTAGCATTTGCATTACGTCTTCATCGCACTCAAAATATTGAGTCACGAGGTAAATATTTCTCGAGCACATTACTTTCGTTATTTATGCATTCAGCAGCCGTGGGACTCGTTTAAAAAAGACGTGTCGCCATTCAAGCCTACCTGATCTCGCTTCCGCGGTTTACTCCCAACGGGTTTCAATTCCCATCCGTTCGACGAAGACGTAGCGATGGCAGCGACGGAGGCGACGGTGGAGACGCCGACGCCGACGGCGTCGGCGGCGCTGATGGTGACAGAGCCCATCACTAGCGCTTCTGCCTCCACACTGGCCTTCGTCGTCGCCACCGCCGATCTCGTCACCGGCCCCTCCGCCCCTCGTCATGGCTGGCGTCGGCACGGGTGACCGCCTCGACGGCCGCACCGTAGAGAACGTTTCAATCGTTCGCCCTACATACTTTACGCACAGATAACTTCTGAGCCCGATAAGAGAGATTGTTACAGGCGGCCATGTGTTGTAATGCTCCGTAGACCATAAAGTGGGTCTGTAGCATCTTGCAGAACGTTACATGCGATTTAGCATATCCTTTTTTTGTGCACTCCACCTTTCTTGGAGGCTGTCGTACTCAGTCTGTTGTACCAAATTTTGCATAGACATTGTGTTGACATTGTATGTTTCTGATCGTTATTTGCGCAGTAATTAAACGAGAATGATGTTTTGCAGTGTACATCAAAAATGTTTTCAATAAAAAGTTAACAAGAACTGCTACGTAAATATATGTGACGAGTAATAATAAAAGTTAAGTTATTCTTTTGCATTTCAAGAACACTTACTAGTGTAAGGAAAGAAATGTCTCCACCACTGAAGGAAATCTAAGAACGTTTACTGAGTACTATGAACGGAATAACAATAGATAAATCTAACAATTTATATTATCCACTTCTTATTTCTATACTAATTTTTAGTCAACGTTAAACTCCAATCACAGTTTATTCCAGATGTTTCAAGATTATCTTAAGTTTCCTTTTTTTTTCGATAGTTTTAGAGCAATGCTTTTAAAGCCTCTAACTTCTCAGTATTTAAACAGGTAATATGCTCATAAAAATATGCATAAGTGCCATGAACAAAAACAGAAAAGGGTATTTTGTAAATTTGATATAATGCTATTTGCATTGTAACATACATACACAGAGAAAAAATAACTGTACTCAGACACGTCTTATTTAAATTCAGCACACTTCAACGGAAAATGACTTTGTACATTACAAAAAATTTACTAAGGTATTAGGAAAATACTTTTTCTTTAATTGAAGAAACGAAAGAGGCTTCACTAAAAGAAAATATACCAGTACGAAAATTTGTTTCAAATCTCACTGAGGATGTATTACGCAATAATATTAAAATTTCTCCTAGGTCACCTCGAAACAATATTCCTGTTTATGATCAAGTACATAAAAATTAATATGACACCAATCTCACAAAAAATGCGAAATTTACGTTGTATAAAATAAATAAAAAACGTTCGTCTCATTCAACTCATTTTCGATGAAGTGAACAATCTCAAACAACTCAATCTCAAAGACGAGACAAACAATTTAGTAAAATATTTCCTTGCAATACTGAATGATATTTCAAATATAATCTAAAAAGCTATTATATGCTTTTTAATGAAGAGAATCATTTCTAATTTAATACATATCAGTGTATCAAAAAAAAAGATCAATCGAGAAAGTTATGCAATTTTATTTTACATCGCTTTTAAGATTGAACATTGAAAGCAAAATTATCAATTTCGGATAAAGTTTACATTTCTATTAAACTTAATGTGTTCTGATTTAACAGACTTGATATAGTAAGGCCAGTACACGACCAGCTATTCTGATAACAATGTGATTGTGCGTCACGCTGATCACATTTTGCACTGACAAAGAAAGAAATGCAATTTCAGAATTTCACGCCAACAATTCAATGTTTGTAAAGATTTGAAATAGAGTTTCGAATACATTATGTCTAACTGTTAATCGACGGTGATTTTATTGTCTTGTTTATACCACTTCTGAATATTGCTATACATAGTTATAGCTCACTAATTTAAACTTTAATATCGAGATAGGCACACTTGCACTGTTTTGTTAGTCGGTTCATGGAATTTCTATAGAACACAGTGAAATATATATTTTGTTTGCGATAAGGTTTTCTTTCATCAGTTACATGTACTCATAAAATGATTCCATTGCAACTGGAGAAAAATGATGCGCAAGGTATATTTACTACAATTAATCGATAAATTTATTACTATAAATCGGCTTCGTCTATTGATTTTGCATGTTATATTAATTAAATAGTCATACTGTTCTTTCTTTAATATAACAAAGAAATAATTTCACAAGTCAATTTCTGTATAGAAATCAGATATTTAGTATTCTAAATAATTCTGGAAGTTCATAGCAGTAAATTTATTTTTAACGAGTTGCTAATAGCTTGTCCGTATTTGCACGAGGATTGCAAACGCGCTGGAATAAGGATTGGTTCATTTAATTACGGTTCCCAGCTACGTCCTTCAAGAATATAAAATAATTTATGAGAATTTTTTGTTCTGTTTCTTCCAAAGGGGCTAAATATAAAAATGGATTCCCTTAACCGTTACTTTAATTGTACTATTTATGGATAAATATTCAATATTCGAATATTAATATGTACAACGAATAATAAGTCGAAAATCGTATTCAAACGGCGAAATTTTTTGAATGTCTGACAATCATGCTAGAAGTAAGCAACTCGCGTTTAAAAGTCATATTAGGGAAACTGACAAAAAATAAAAAATGAAACAATCAAAGTGACAAATCTGCTCATAGTAATGACGAAAGACAAGGCGATCTCTCTAGATATATGGACGAAAAAAAAAAAAAAAAAGAATCATGCTGAATTTAATTCAAAATGCATTTTCCCTCAATATTTTCTCATCATCACTGTTTTATTACTTGTACTATATATTTTGAATTATTATCTATTGATTGTTAAATGACAAACATTCCAATCGATCTCTTCTATGGGCAACACGCAATAAATTATTTGTTTCTCAAAAATTATAGTTAATTTTTGAAAATGTACTTATCATGAAATTAGGCCAAATAGAAATCGCATAGTGAAACATTTATTACTCACACATGTTCTTTTAAGTCCTATATATCCCTCATGTAGACAACAACAACAAAAAAACAAGCGAAGGTTTTACTCAATTTTTTTTCCTCGCGTAAAATAAAACTCTGAATATCAGAAAAATGTATTCGTCATCACTACACCCTTGAAACTAGTGATGAGGAAAAAATGACGCAAATTTTGGTGGTCTTGGAAAATAATTGTTTCTTGAAACACAACTCTAGGTTAAAATTCAAAATGAGCACATGTTCCTGGCGAAGTAGTAAATTAGGCATTATAAAAAACTTGTACCGACCTACTTTACATAAAAGTCTTTGTATGTGCAAAATAGATACGTGTACTAATTCATTTCCATAACAGAAATGTATTTTTTTAATAAAAGAAGTATTGTAATATCACAAGTTTTTGACAGTATCTCTATTTACATGCATTTCCTCTTCATTCCTTTAAATTGTTTTTAAAACAGAAAACGTAATCTACTATTGTTCATTTTGTTGGACTATTTTTAATAGAGCGATAAAAGTAAGAAAGTTTGCATCAAATATCTATTAAACGGATAATGAAATCATACTTAAAATGTTTGACCATGACGATAAAGGGAGTGAACCATAGCCCAGTCAAAGGTGTTGAACGGGAACAAATGGGCGTAATGCTGAATTTTTCCCCGCTGATAGGCCACTTTCCAAGGATCTTTTTCACAAAAGTATCTAAGAATCCCCCTGGAACTTAAACCTCCAGCCCCCCTCAAAGTTGTAAAATGTGAAAATTTACGGAAAATTCATTGTCTCCGTTACTAAAGGTCGGATCGGGTTCAAATATATTTTTATTACACTATCAATTATCTTCATATTTGCGGTAAAATGAATAATTTGCTTCAATTATGGAAAATATGTGAAAAAAATCGATTTTTCACATTGTAATTTTTGTTTTTTGTGATGTATATTTTATATGTTAAATTATATGGAAAAAGTCTTCGTCTAAAAGTTGAAGCTAAAGGATTTTTGAATATATTGATTCCAATTTTTATGTGAGATACTATCGCTGGGAAGAGGAATGTAAACAAGAAGATGTAGCATGCGTCATGGTCGTCTAGTCACCACGTACGCAGTCATTATGCGTGCAGCAACTCAAAATATGTAGCATATTGCGATACAAGTTTTACCACAGATATAATTAGTCTTTTATTAGAGAAATTAAAGAGGTTGGACACGCAGGAAACTCAAAAAACATTTATTTGATCACCCCCTTAGGGGTATTTTTCCAAAATTTTCCTAATAATTCTTTACAAGGTACAGAGGAGATCTTGGAGTCCTTTCCGTATGATTTTCGTACACCAAGAACAAATCATAAGTCAGAATTATATTTGAACACGATCTTCAACACTTTTTGAACAGTTTTGTTCTTTTTTCTTTTCTTTTCTTTTTGTAAATCTGATTTTATCACCTGCTAACGTGGAAAGGGCGATATTTGGTCACGAGGGACATCGGAATAAATCAATATCAATGCGGACATGAGTGAGCAAAAGCCTTGAACGGTTCTCCATTGAATAAACATGAACAATTTAGAACACAACTACAGTGTCCGAACATGTCCGTGTGACGAATAGTTTTCTAATAATTTAAGTACTGCGGAAAATTCCGTCCGAAATCTTTTTATTAATAGGTTACGTATTTTATTATATATTTCCAGAACTCGCACGAACTTGTCAACGAAACTTGAACGGGTTTCATTGAACAGACTTGAAAAATTGGGAACACTTCAGAGAGTCGAAAATGGCCGTGTTGGAAATCGTTTCCGAATAATATAAGGTCACTGAAACCAAATGTATAAGTGAATTTTAAGATTTATTTTATAAAACAATACCATTAATAATTAATTTATAGTTTTTATCTCGTTCCAAAATTCCTACTTCATCACTTGTCAACCTTGGAGAACAACTGTACATACTCGTAGATGAAAGGAAACAAAAGCAGATACAGATAACAGGTTTAGATCTTTAATTTTTCTTAACTTGAATTGGAATTCAAGTGCTACATACATGCACATATTACACTTAAGTGTATTTTCTTAATGTATGCAGTTTTTAAGACAGACAACCCAACCAAGGAAACATAACAGTTCATTCCTTCGGCACAAAAAAAATTGCAGGGTGTTCTGCAGCCACATTTGGTGTCTATCTCGTGTCAATCTTCCCAGATACACGACTAGTCTGTCCAGTCTGAAGACCAGTATCCACCTGAAGTTTTCTTCCAATGCTATGTTGTGAAGAGGGCACATTGGAGACAAAAGTGTTGTCCAAGGTGCCCCATATTTGGCCTGCCTCGTTCGCTGCCCCCAGTTTGAATTTACGAGTTACAGCCTCAGTAGGTGGAAGGAGGTGCAGCTTATGCTTCTGTTCAAATTTAAGTCGGCATAGTTTGTCTATGGGCACAGGGATTTCCACCTGTCACTAAGCTGCTTTGAAGCAAACAGACAGGTTCACGAAGTGCTACAGCTTTCTCATCACCAGGTGCAGAAGTGATGGAATACGAAAAGACATATCGAACAACTGCCCTATTCAACTCGTTCCTCTATGGCCATCAAGATGTCTGGCAGCCAAGATATATGCATAAAGTCATTGGCACTTCTTATTATTTCACCCTTAAAAGAAAGGGCTTGATTGTTTTGTTGATAGGGAATTGTGGTTTCCTCTGAGCAGTTTATTGACATTTCAACAGCACTATAAACTGTACCTCATTCCACCTACTGAGACTATTCCGTGAACACAAGTTGCGGGCATCGTACGAGGCATGTCAAATATGGGGTTCCATGGGCACCACTTTTGACTCCAATGTGCCTCTTCCAAACATGTGGACTGGAAGAAATCTGCAGACGGATACTGGTCTCCAGACTGGACAGATTTGTCGTGCATCTGGGAAGAATGACGCGAGATAGACACCAAATGAAGCTGCAGAACACAGTGTGATACAACAAAATGTTTGTGCCGCAAGGCTCGAGTGCCCTGTTTCCCTGGTTGGACCAGCTTCCACGGAAATTGCACTCATAAAGAGAGAGTACTTATGTGTAACATACGGAAGGATGTAGGACTTGAATTTCAATTCACGTCAAGACAAACTGATGGTAAACCGTCTTTTCTTGGTATATGCTTTTGTTTCCTTTCACATATCTTCAGTTGGACTCGGAGTATGACAACTGAAGAAATAGGAAATTTGGAAGGAACCATGAAAAACCATAACTTATTAATGAATCATATTTTACAATGTTGTTGTAAAAAACACATCTTAAATGTATCTTTCACTGTGTACATGATTTTATTGACACTACCTTATTCGGAAACCTTTTTTTTTTTTTCACAGCATGTTTTGAAACTCTAAAGTTGTGTTCTAAATTCTTCATATCTGTTCAATGGAATGCGTTCAAGGATTAAGCTTATATATATATATATATATATATATATATATATATATATATATATATATATATATATATATATATATATATATGTGTGTGTGTGTGTGTG
>NNCF01126268.1:1484475-1524662 GCA_002313205.1 Laupala kohalensis
GACAAAGCGGTGTTTCGGGCAGGTTTTCTCGGGGCACTCCCGTTTCCCTTGCTGCCATTCATTCCACCACAACATTCATTCATTATCATCCATCCCTCATGTCATTCAAAGATCACCCATCACCCGCCTCGGGGAGGTGCGATAGGAAGAGCATCCGGCACCCTGGTAATTCCCATGCCACATTAAAGAGAGGGGTTCCATAACATCCTCCATCTTCGACACCTACTAGACTAGGGAAGAGGAGTGTGTGTATGTGTGTGTGTGTTTTTATATTTGTTTCTTTATCTTAAGATCTCAATCTCTTCCCATTTCACTGTATGATCTTCATTAAGAAAATGATTTACTATTACTATTTTTCTCATTAATATTAATATTCCTACGTTCACTAATTTTTATCTTCAGACAATTTGTTGCCCCAGTAACATACTTGACAATTCCCACATTAATGTAGTGAAAGCAATGATCTCACGGACTAAATGAAATATGATCTTGGTTTCTGTTGGTAAACATTGTTATTTAAATAGCTAAAATATTGTTATAGTTTATTTTTGATGGGTACAAAAGGTTTTTGATATACTCGTATTGTTTAGAAAGGTGATTATTAACAAATTATGTTCATATTACATGTTGTTCAATAAGGTATTTATTAACAAATTAAAGAAATATTAATGGGCTCTCGTATAAATGAAGTTTTTGTAGATATGCAAACCGTTAAATATATCTCTATAATTCATATCCTAAAGATTCAGAAATTAAGCAAAGTAACAAATATACGTTACACATTAAATATATCTCAATAATATCATACTAACACACAAAAATAAGTTTTTATTTGTATGCTTATTGCCTAAGATCGTAAAAAATTAAGGAGCTATCGATTTTGTTTTTTCTCCCATGTGAAGCTCAAAATATAGGTTAGGCTAAATTCTGATAAGAGTTTCACAATTCTTTTGTCAGATAATAAAGAAAATATCTCTGGTGGTAATTCTAGATATTACAGTTGTTATTCATCGATGCGCCTAGCGATAGACGTCTCTCATACCCGTAAATTGAATTTTCAAATAGAAATAAAGTATTTCTTGTTATTATTTCATACTAGCAGGGCACCCGCAGCTTTGCACACGTGAATTCTGTAATATGTCTCCGGTTTTATTCTTTCTCATAGGGGTGATACCATTCATCACAGCGACACCGAAAATTCTGAATTCGTCATGCCCTTCACTAAGGTGTTACACCTTTTACATGACATTCCCTTCCCTTAGGTGCTAGTGTTTGCAGGAATGATCGTCGATTTAAGCAGGATCAGAATTGTCATTAATAATCTCAGTGACCCTAAACCTTTGCTCTCAACATGTATGATGGTAACTTTCGGATATATTTACATATCTACCCATTCCCATCCCTTACCAAAGGGGTGCTAGGGTTCAATATAGTAATACACGATTACATGATGTTAAATCAAGTCAGTAATGCTGAAAACTGTGAATTTGTCACTGATATCTATCATTTTCAATACTTTGTACATAGCATCCCCTATACTTGGGGTGCAAAGGGTGTATACGGGTTGATTTTGGGTTTCGGGGTCTTCGAAAATATCATTAACAATATCATTAATAATATTATTAATAAGCCATTTTTTATTATTTTTCTTTTCATTCCTTACCCGTACGGAGTATATTCCCTCATCGTGGACTTAAGCGGCATTGAGAGTGTGATACTTCTCTTCTGCGACCGCAAAACGGATGTATTCAATTAACAATATAGGACGTTTTTGATAATTTTAACCTGCCACCCGTTACGACCCCTACCCCAAGGATTTTTAGGGGATAAATATCTCCCATGTGGACTAATTGTGAACTTCCGAAGCATCCTTATCCATCTCAACGGCATCGATAACTATGGTTTCAAACATGTTATAGGATATTTTCATTATTTTTACACGTCACCCTCTTCCCATCCTCTTCCAAGGGGTACCAGGGATGTCTTAACCCCACAGTGCTTCACTGTTAACATTAGAAGATAGACATATGCTGCCGCGGACTCTTTTGAAGAACTCATCGAGGCGAACGAAATAGCCACTCATAGTTGTCACCTATCTCTAACCGTTTAGTAAGTGGTTACGCGTAAGTGAATATGAATGATTCCCCCGTCCCCCGTTTTCATCGACATTTATCTTCAATATCATTTTGTATCTTTCTTTTCATACATTTAAAAAAATAAAAGTTAGCCTATGTTCATCCTGGACATCTAAATTATCTCTTTCTAAATTTCATTACGATCGGTTCTGTGGTTTATTTGTGATTAAGAAACAAACAGACAGACACGCTTTCGCATTATGCATTTGTGTATAGGATTATTATGCATATATATAATGTGTGTATAGGTTATAGGTAAAGTAGCATTAGCACGTTTTCTTTAATTGAACTAGCATATGAACGTATTACTATCATTTAGCAAGAGTATATTATTTACAGGCACATACAACTTCCCATCTGCTAGGCAATTTTCACTAGATTGTTAGTTTTCGTATAAAACAATGTAAAAAGGACATCAAAACAGTAATGAATAGTACAATGGAGCATGACGTAACTCACGTACTCCCTACATATATTCTGTTTACCCTAGGTGCATAGAATGGTAAGGTGGCAAGTATAGGAAAACGGGCATTTTTGCCTATTTTCACATGTCCAATTTACACTCTGATACCTTTGTTCTAAAGACTATAACCATTGGAATTATTCACTAATTTCTAAAATAAAATAGATCTCTTCAGAAGCAAAGTTATAATTAATTATTATTATTATATTAAGAATTAAATATTTTATCGGTACTTCAATTTTCACGTGTAATTTTACATATGGCGATGAAATAACTTTTTTGATAATTTTTCGAATACATGAGCATGAAGCAATAGACAATAAAATTATCAACAGAAAAATCGTTGTCGAATGCAATAGAAGAAAGGTGTGGATGGTTTAGAGGAAAGACCAGCTAAACCTGTACATAGGGAATATAATACCAACCCCACATCATAGAGACTCTTAATAGAACAGATTTAAAGTTTATTTACAATAACGTAATTCGCGCATGAAAGTAATTACTTTTTGGACTTACATACTTGAAATCTAATGATTCCAATCATAGTTGCAATTATTATTTTAGTTATTATTATTATTGGGGTTTTATGGCTCACCAGCATCTATATCATTAGAACCCTAATGATATGATGTCAATATGCATTTTAGTGATTTGATAAGCATCCGACCTCCCAATAACCAGACTTAAAGTAACTTTTCCAAATATATCTTACAAAATAACTAATAATGTCGATAAGACAATACTATTTTTCCTCATTCAATCTGGACTGAAAACTGTGTTGGTATTGGGACAACAGCTAACACTAGTGAACGTTTCCTCGCAAAATTTATTAAGTCACGTGACTCACCACCGACAATTTTCGATAATTCTCTGGAGAAATTCACTACTTCTCAAAACGATACGTATATATTGTGTGTCAGCTACCAGACATGTGTCTAACCACCTCAACCCAAATCGTTGCTCGTGTGAATTTTGTGGTTTTGGAAAACAAAAATTCTGCAATTGCCACCTAGTGGTGGTGATATTATAGTATTGATGGGTGATATATGTACTTTAATATTCTTAATCCCTTATTTTTTACCCATTAATTAAACTAGGTAAAAGTGTATTGTTAATTAATACACCGCGGCTTTAAGAAAAATTTAAACGAAATTTTCATGACATTATTCTTAGAAGTGAGATTATTATCGAAACAGGTTTTATTTTGATTTATCCTCAAAGATTGAAATAAGAAATTCGAAAAAGGAGCAAATACTGCTTTATAGTGCTTACTAATGATGAAAGTTATGGATTTATTTGCTTATCTGATACAAACTGAAGCGCTGGATTTTTCAATATGAAGAAGAGAAATTCTGCATAACAAGTAGGCTTCTTTCAATTACATTGTTTCACACATTTTTTTAATGTTCTTAAATAGTGAGGAAAATTGTCGTTACAATATTGTGGTTACCTATTCTAGCCGTACCTATTCTCGTTAACCAAGTTTACCCTCCGTCCTGCTCTTGTCCCGCATGCTCATAGATTTGTGCAGCAGCTATTTGATGACGAATGCATGAATTACTTATATTTCCTAAGTGCCGATTCATTGTAATGGTAAGCGAAAAAATAACTTTAACAATATTTTATATTCAATTAATAAACACATACAGGATTTTTTTTATTAAAAAATGCACTATGCTTCATTTATCCGGATTGAGAGAGTCCAATTGACCAGTGCACACCACGAGTCTTATTACATGGTCACCCATTAAACAATAGGTTGTATATTACTGAAGTCACCAAATTTAGATACCTCGGCTTGAATTTTCTCTTAAGTAAATTAAAGTATTTCTCGTTAATCAGTCGTCTCTTAATCAGCTGTGTTCATGTGTATTTTCGTATTTCACACGTCCCGTACCTTAGTTCATTGATGAACTACTTACCAGGACTTGACGGTCGCACAACGTCTTTGGTAGCCATATCTTATATTATATTTATATTATTCAGTAATAATATAGTCTTCTTACCTAATTGATCCGGCTTAAAGATCGTGTTCGGGATTGAGTAGCAGGTGTTGTTGTGTGCCGCCACTTAACCGTTCCTCGCGGGGAGGAGACGTACCCGTCCCTAGCCACGGGGAGGCGGGAATCAACTGTGTTCTTGTGCACTATAATGGTCCGGCCCCTTAGTTCGGCCCCTTAGTTCGCAAGAATGGAACTACTTATACCAGACTGTGGTCGCACTACTATTTTATATAAAGATCATGATCTTTTGAAGGACGTACTCTTTCATTATAATTTAGACTTTCCTATGTGTCTACTGGTGACATCTTGGGACCACGATGTGGTTCCAAGAGCACCCACGAGGTCCGTCGAGTGTCGGAGACTGCCGACTCAGTCAGCCACCCTACCCGCCCGGGCTGGGCTGGATTTAGGGTTACAGGTGGCCTACCAGTCTACGCACTGGTTGAAGGGAACACGTCTAGCTGTCGTACTCCTACTACTTTATGCACAGGTAGTAGCCGAGCAGCGATCCTGCTCACCGATCGGAAGCAAGTGCCAACTAGTGAAATGCTTGAACTTCCTTCCCGTACCACGGGTGTGGAAACCACTGCCCAACAGAGTCCAACCAATTTAAGGGGCGTCAGATAGTCCATAATCTGAGGGCTCAATGCCCCTTCCCTGTCTACTCGGTTTAAAGTGCTGAGTGACACTCGAGACCGCGATCTTGACCAATTAAGGACAAGTCTTGTTCTCTACCACTTCGTGTAATCCCCAGTATCCGATCCGTTGCTGTATTTAAGGAGATTGGGTACGGGGGTGGTGGGGCTTGTCCGTTCGTCCAGTGGTCTACCGAACGGCTGCTAACTTAATCCAGGTAGACCCTGCTTGGGGGGTATGGGTCCACCCTTCAGACACTCAGCTGTGCTCGAGGGCAAGCCCTCTCTCCGTGTGCAAAAATCCAGAAGCCGTACTTGATCCCGGGCTGTGACGGGTAACAGCTCGAGACGCAACTAGTTTGTCTCTTCCACCTGGCCGAAACATCCTTTCCATTTGCCCAGGGTATCTAGGATCTGGGCGGGTTACGAGTTCCGGTAGTAGTACACTCAAGGTGGTGGAACACAGCGCACCCCTCTTTACGTTGGGTTCGTCGAGGCCCCTTGCGGAGTTCTCTGCTCGTTGTTAGCCAGGTTTACCCAGCAGCCAGGGTTTCCCCAACGAGTAACGGCCGACATCCCTAGTGGGAACATCTCCCCCCTCCTCCCTCGGACCGATCCTTTACCCGCGTTCACGGGATTGGGTACGGCGTCCGAGAGGCGCCCCAGCCGGCCGGGGGTCAAACCGACTGGTAGTGTTGGGGAGGCAAGCTAGGATCCTGCCTGAGAGGTCCACTCCTCTCCTACTCGTTTTAAAGTGCTGAGTGACACTCGAGACCGCGATCATGACCAATTAAGAACATGTCTTGCTCTCTCCCACTTCGTGTAATCCCCAGTATCCGATCCGTTGCTCCATTTAAGGAGATTGGGTACGGGAGTGGTGGGGCGCGTCCGTTCGTCCAGTGGTCCACCGCACGGCTGCTAACTTAATCCAGGTAGACCCTGCTTGGGGGGTATGGGTCCACCCTTCAGACACTCAGCTGTGCTCGAGGGCAAGCCCTCTCCCCGTGTGCAAAAATCCAGAAGCCCTACTGGATCCCAGGCTGGTGACGGGTAACTGCCCGAGACGCATCTAGTTTGTCTCTTCCATCTGTTCGAAACATCCTTTCCATTTGCCCAGGGTATCTAGGATCTGGGCGGGTTACATGTCCCTGTAGTAGTGCACTCAAGATGGTGGAATACAGTGCACCCCCCTTGTCAGGAAGCAAGTGCCAACTTGTGGAATGCTTGAACTCCCTACGTTGGGTTCGTCGAGTCACCTTGCGGGGATCTGCCGCAAGGGTCTCTGCTCGTTGTTAACTAGATTACCTAGCAGCCAGGGTTTCCCCAACGAGTAATGGCCGATGACCCTTACGGGAACATCTCCCCCCTCCTCCATCGCACCGATCCGTTACCCGTGAGGTGTCAGGATTGGGTACGGTACCCGCGGGGAGCCCCAGCCGGCCGGGGGTCGAACCGACTGGTTGGATCAGCTGTGTGGTGGAATCTACCGGTGGTGTTTTATTTCGAAGTTCTGACCAGAAACTTGTCAAAACGCTTCTTTCAAAATGCAGACTATCACCGCCATGTGAGCAATATTAACTACATGTCGAAAACGTTACTCCTTTGTCCCATTAACATTTTAGTTTGAGGCTGATGGCCACGCACTCCTGCAATTTATGCTCTGTCTTTCTATTCGTTTTGTTATTAGCAACACTGGTATCTGAAGGAAAGCCGACAATATGCCGATTATTTAATTCCTGAATCATTTAATCCAAAAAATTCTCTACTCAGTTTTCTATCGTTTACCTGGTTGTTCAATAAAAACATTTGTTTTGATGTGAATAAACGAAAGTGGGTCATATTATCATCAGGTGACCGTCCCATGGCCCAGATAATGGATTTGAAAAATCAATTTGGCAATACTGTATTAAACTGAGTGTCAATATTAAACAATACTAGAAAGGAATGGCTATTTTCTTCGATAAGTAATCTTGAGCGTACGTATTTAATTCCAGAAAGTTCCCATAATGAAAACAAATCCCAAAACGTAGGTGGCCTTAATCATCTCCGATATCTTATATAATGATGGTTGGTTAGTTAGTTTCATTATTCATCCTTTGTTTTTAAACTTAAAAATATATTTTTTTTATCAATATCAGTGTTAAAATTAGTTTAATTTAGTAGTAATACTATTCATTTTCTGTTTCAAAACACGAGCTTCATATTTTAATGCGATTTAAATTTTTGATCACTTTTAATTTATAAGTATAAAGGTTGTACAATAATTCTAAATATTTTACGGATACACATATGTACACACTTATGGATACTTTTTACATGGTAAAAAAATTGAATAAGCGCCTTACCGATGCTTATGAGGAAGAGAATAATGTCAGCTTTGTACGACGTACACGTAAAGCCTTTAGCAACCAGAAACTAATAAACAATACATACAGTAGGAGAAAACGCTGAAAAAAATTTAATTTTGCTTTCACACCAAAATATTGTACAGATTATTAAAAATATATAATTTTTTAACTTCACTTTTTAGTTATTTACTTAGTTCCTTAGTATGTTCGGACTAAATCTTGCAACTGAATTTTGAACCAGCTCCCTTTTACAATAGAGCTGAAATTTGGCACAAAAAGTCCAGATGACAATGTCGATTGTCGAAGTACGCATTTCGATTAATTTATTTCAATTAGTGTGTGTTTTGTTAATTAACTTATTTGTGTGGTTTATATGTACTGTATTTCTTCTCATGTATATAATTTTGTAGTCATATACAAACATTTTGTATTAATGTTTTTCTTCTGATTAATTGTTAATTCATTTATAGTGAATATTTTATAAGAGTAATAATTCGCCATCCTCTTTCTATGTTGTTCTTTACTTAGTTTAATCTATTATATACTACAAACGTGGTTGATTAACAACTTTTTTTATTGTTCAAGGTTGATAAATTGTGTATTGTTTATTATTGTTATATTCCTGTTTTTTATTAATTGGCATTTGCAGCTGTTGTTATTCAGATATTTCAATTTATCGTTATTTGTATTTTCATTATAGTATACACTCCCTTACTGTTACATGTTATCATTCTTAAAAATATATCTTTATGAATGTATATAATTTTCAATATGGAGGATACAAAGCCCAACGGAATGATAGAGCGAACAAAAATGGATATTGATTGGAAAAGACAAATACATGTCTAACTTCAAACTTGAGAATCTTTTAGGTACTTATCTTCATTTTATGATCCGTCTGTTGAATATGACAAAATATTTTCAATGGATATCAATGGGGATTCTAGAAGTACATTTAGTGAAAAATTAAAAACTTACACGGGTGCAGTCGCGAGAACTCAAGATAGTTTTAATAAAAAATTACGATGTCCAAAACCTTGTTACCCATTGAAAAACCTGAACTATCATTAACGTAACAATCTACAACGAAACCTACAACTCTTATCTCCCTACATACTTCTGAACGGATACTGTTCGCCGCATACTGCAAAGACGGATAGGCCAAAAACTTTGAAATTTTGCGTTGTAAAGGAGGGGTTCAAGACGTGAACGAAGTGACATTTTAAATTTTCGTTTCAAAATTTTTCTTATTATCTTTTAAGCGTTTCCTAACGTCGCTATGCGCATAAAAACTTCGAAAGATCTAAACCTCAAAGACGAAACGCCTACGAAAGTCTCGTGTATTCCGGAGTGAGGGCATCGCCAAGAAATTTTACCGAAATTCGATTCAGATAATTTTTTTATTGGTTCGATTTAGATATTTTTTAGTTATTCGATTTAGGTAATTTAAACATATTTTCATATTTTTGTATAATACAAGGAGTTTAAGACCTAGGTCTTCGAAATCGTACGTGTTCTCCAGTGTTGATTCTTGTAAATCTATGAGTGATTATTCGAAATGTAAAGATATTTTTATTTATTTAATTTTTAAGCGTTTTTTTTTTTTTTTAGTCGACCGTACGACTAGTCCAAATGATCTAGAGTTTCGAAATTTGATTGTGTGCATTCTTCGGACTGGGTCCAATTGCACTATGAAGCAATTTTTGCAAATTCGGTTTACCTTTCCCTTGCATACATCTATGGAAAATTTATAACGATTAGTGTGCAAAAATTGTACTTTCACATTGCCACAGCATAGTGTAATGAAACTCCTATAATAAATCATGAAATAAATAAATTAATTAATTAAAAATGAGATTCAAAACTTTACTGTAGACATAAGTAAAGTATTAAGAACTTGGCAGTCGGTAAACCAATTCTTTCATAGTATTATACCTGGATGTGAAAATGCAGAAATCAATTTTTTTTTTGGCAAGACAACATGTCTTAGTACATGTTCCGCCGAAACTACATATCACTTATACAGAAAAACAGTAATCAACTGTACAACTTACTATATATAGATGGATATTATTATACAGAGTTTCATATAGAGTTCATCTATATGAAACTCGACATTTCAATCTTGTCTACTTCTATAATAAACAAAATTAAGATTTCGTCTGTTTATAAATTTGTATCAGACACCTTAAAAACTAAAAAGGTTTGACGTCGGAATGTTTTACCCAGAAGAATCAGAAAAGCTCAAGAACATTGGCTCGCGTTTCAGACATTGTTTCACAAAATTTTCAATTAGTGGTAACGAAAACGAAACCGGGCAGCAACTTCAGATATTTCAATCGTTATGTTGAGCTCTATCTAGTTACTACGACATCGTGTTCGGGGAAACAATCTGGAAGAGACTGAAAGCTATTTTGATTTAGTTATTGCAAGGATTACCTTTTAGATCATAAAAACAGAAAGGATTGCTCTTCTTAATAATTATTGTAAGAAAGATTGGTTTTCTGAGATTATGCAATAACTAATAAACGTATTTGAACTTACAACTCCTTGCTTTATAGGGCTCTGTAAGATCTATCACTCGCTCATTTAAATACAAATACCCGAGTCACTAGACCCTAAAAACTGAAAAATCGCGAATTTCACACTTCAGAGCTTACTATAAAAAATGATCACTTCTGCATCCTTCAAAATACGTGGAGGGTCTTAGTTTTTTGTATTTCACTGGATAAAACTAGCCCTACCTTCTTAAATTTTTTTCGACTTTATCATTGGGCAGATTCCCCGTGGCCTGGTGTACTAGTAATTTTTATAAAATGATATAAACTTATATAAAACATAACACTTTAAGTAGGGTAATGAATGTAAGTCTCCAGTTCTTGCAATTTAAAACTGCATGGGCGTATAGGTTATTGAAGACGAAGAGAAGGATAAATGGCTAGAACCTCGTCACAAAACAAAGGCAATATGTTGTTGTTACTATTATTACAATGTCGTGAATGAGTTTTTCTATTAACACTCAAAAAGCAGAAATTTTTTGCCCCCACACTTTGTAGCGGCGCTCCGTGTCTCATGAAGCTCGTCATTCGGGTATGTAATTATACACCCATCCAAGTATTATACACACTATCACCATGAATGTATTTACTCTCACTCTTCATCTACAATATCTTCTACTCTTGGTTGTACGTCACAAGCTGACACAATTCTCAAAATAGCTTTAAATGATTCATCTGCAAAACTTGATCTCGATCGGGATTTAGCGAGCTTAATTTTTTAGAAAAGCTATTCGCAGCTGTTAGTACTGCCGAACATGATGTAATTCCATCAGCGAACTCACGATATTATGGAAACTCGGGAACATTTTTAAAAACAATGTTAAACCGTTTGTTCTTTCAAGAGTGCAGATAAACCTGTCACATATCAAAACAATATGTTCCATTTGTAGGGAGAAGGGAACATTTTCAACATTGGCACCAAAAGGAAATAAAAATAAAGTGAATTTGTCTTCGATTATCAAAATATTTGAAACGTTGGTTGAATTTTTACTTCAAGTCACCATGCATATTTCGGCATTTCGTCACATTTACTTTTATCCTACAAGGGAAATGAAAAAATATTTTTCCTTTAAATCGGCCTATCCCACAATTGTTCATACATTTAAATACATTTATTATTGCATTCTTATGCAAAATAAACACAAACGCCACTGCGATGCGAACAGTCCGAGTACTTTTCCGCTTCTCGGACATATATAGAAAATAATCTACTCGTCTGTTATTCTGATAAGACACAAATAAGCAGCGCTAGCAGTACCCCGCGAATACGCGCGCGCCCATCCCTTCGTCAGTGAGGTGGCTGATAGAAAATGCACTTAACATGCACACATAATGCACGCGCGTGCAAAATGTCCAAACAGGCAGTTGTGGCCATCCCTGACTACCCATGTGTGCAAAAAATAATATCACAAAATTAATTCATAGATAAAACATTTACAATTTCTCTCTGCAGTGTCACTGAATGGGAAGTACATTTACATGATAAATCATTCATCCATATTGTGAGATGATCTATATTCTTGTTTTCTTTATCAGTTTATTATTACGTTTCTTTCAATTTTATCTTGCTTTTTACGTTTTATTATATCTCTTTCTTTGCTTACACCTTTAACATTCATAGAATTTCCTCATTATATCTTAATATATTATCTTCATGTAAGTTATAGTGTGTTTACATCTAGAAAAATATATCATTTCCAATTACAAGTGGAAAATAATTTGATGCAAAAACTAATTTCATAATTAAAATTCGCGTTCATCAAAATTACACGCATTAAAACTACTAGAATATTACCCCCGTAACCCATTTACGAAATATTGACAAACTTAGGTGGCAATATTTTTGTGAGTGTATTCATTGTGATCATGCACATTTTTACCCTTTATCGCGAGTTTCAAATGTAATATCTGAGTGTTCTGTCCCATGAACTAAAGCATGAACTAAAGCAACCCATGAAAATTCATAAGCTATTATATGAGATTTATTTCTAGAAGGAGGAGAGGTATTAAATGTCCATCGCTGTTCGAGTGGCAATTACGTAATTGCAAGGTTAGTGGGGAAAAATGTGAATTATTGGATTACTCCAACCGGTGAATAACAATGATGTCCCATACTCCAGGCGATGTAGAATTTGGCGTGTCTCTTTGATGAAGCACTTAAAAGTAGTGCAATTTCATAACCGTGTCGTTTTCATGTCATTTTGTCTGGGTACTTTTATGCTCCATATGGTGAGAACAATGGGCAATGGGACAACGTCAGGCCGTTTGTGTACGCCCATAACAATTAGCTAAGTCATATGGAAGCTTGTGTCGTGCCCATTATGCAGTGACGTCATGACCGCTTCCGGATATGCCATCTTGGAACGACACTCAACTTCCCGTCCTCGTGTACGATATTCCATGAAAAATATTTGCTTAAATTTGACAAAGAATTGAAGGTACAATCATCTACTTCTCGAATCAAATGATCATTGATGTGACTCTCTACTTCTATTCTTGGTGAACAATGAGCGTATACGCGGAATGCATGTGAGTGTGTGTTTGAAAGGCTGTTTCGTACAGAGAAAAGAGATATTCGCATTATTCACATTTTTATTTTTTATTTTCATACCTTCCGACGTATGAAGTTACATCTTTATTCTAAGAAATGACTGTATTTAGTATGGAAAACAGAAACCGTCTCTGCACAATTTTATTAAGTTATGAAATTTTAATATTTTTTGTTAGAATAAAGGACGATGATCTCGTTAAGAAACTTACTTCTTTGGTATCCCTTTGATAAACACCATAATTCAATATTTAGGAGGATTAAACATTTAATTAGGATTTAATGAAATATGAGGATCATCTGCAACACTCCCTGACGGCAGGTGGCATCATGTTGCACGAAATCACTTGTAGGAAAATTCATCAATGTATATTTTTAGTTATTAAAATATAACAATTACCAGATACAACTAAAAATAGAGGCACAGTTCTTATATTATCCAATACCAGTACATCACTTCAGAGCCTTTCGATTAGTTGCTTCTATTTCTTGTAATTTCAACATTTACTTGTTCTTTAAGTTCTTCTAATCACATTTAATTAATAGAACTTTTTAAAAAAATTCATGAAATTGACCTTTGTGCAAACATTTTTCTTTTAATTATGGTACTATGAGCGATAAAATACTTCAAATATAATTGAAAGACTCTTTAAAATGACAGAGATATTGCCTATAGTAATCAATCATAAGATAATATCCAGCCATATAGTATCATTTGCCTCATGTCATATTCAATAGAAATCGCATTTTCACATAATTTTTGGGTTGTGCAGTATAAATTGGAAAAGAAGCGTGTTTCTCATAGTTTGCTATAGATCATATGTAATCTTGTGACTCGATATTTGAAGAGTTGTTTGAATATACGAACTTATTTAAAATTAAATTAGTCAATCGCATGATACAGTGTATGGCCTACTATTATCCAGGAGCGTAGCCAGGTTACAGTGCTCCAGTGTAGGGGGCGGGGAGTGGTAAGGTCTTTATCTTTTGCTACAAGATTTTTTTTGATGAAAGGGAAGGGTAATTTTCACGTTTCTCGCAAAGAATAAGTGATTTAAAATTTCAATAAATGTACTATTATCAGATGTATGTTCACCCAGAATATAGTTTGTCTTTTTCACTCTGAAGTAGAGTTATTATTTTTATTTGTGAGAGTAACGTAGAAAAATCATCTCATCTTTACAATACGTGCTTTGAAACGTGGCAGAAACCCCTGTCAAAGGTTCTAGGGACCTTGCTATCATCGCTAATAATTCACTTCAACATTTCTTTTTAATGTAACAATGATAATCCAACGACTAATTTAAATAATTCACTTTATTCATATCCATTATATTCCCTCATTACAATGGAAGTGTTTTCGAATGATAATTTAACAATATTTGAATAATTTTTACCATTAACTTTACTGTTACTACAAGGTATGATGGCTATCATTTACACTTGTTACTCTTCTATAAAGGCCATGGGTATCTATTATCAGATTTAATTAACGACTTACGACTCAATACTACTATTTTTAAAAGAACAATTTATCAGCGGAAGTACGTCTCTAAAATTGTTCAAGTCAACACGTATTGTGTTGAAAGAAAAGATAAACTACAAACATACAAAAGTTAAAGAAAGATATGCAGAATACATTCACAAATTAAATTCGCGTAGAGTATGGTGCCGAAATGACAAAGTGGTTGCGTATATAGGAAATTTCAACTCCGGAATTGCTATAATTTATAAGAAAATAATGATTTTTTATAATATTTGCATGTAGATAATAAAAATAAGAAATGTAAATAATAGTATCAAACCAAATAAAATTCTTAAATGTAATATCATCTCCAATATCGTGTTAATTTTTGTAATCTTTCGTATAATTTGATTTTGAATTATGATAGACGAAGCATATTTTTCATCACTATTATTTTTTGAAGGACGTGATTTATTAATTAATTTTTTTTTAGATTTTTCTCCATTTTGAGAGTTATATTTTTGGATGCAATTAAAATTTTATAACATCGGGGAAGTAGGGAAGTAAAGGGAGAAAATAAATTTAAAGGAGAGAAAAAGGAATAACTGTTATGTATTAAGAGCTCAGATATCTACTAAATTCGAATGAATCTTATATACACAAATTTAGGTTAAACACGATTCAATTTCGTCAATCAAGACCAATTCAAACCTTGAAAACACCTCAACGGGAACATGTTTAGAATGGCACGTGTCAGAAATTATTCGCATGCACGAATAGAACGACGTTACGGCAATGTCATTCTAGACGATGAACATTTTGTTGAAAGCGTTGACAGACAATCATTTACACGCGTAAACTTCGTTATAAAATAATATCATAATCTACACGTGTTATCAATAAACTGAAGGAGACATCGAATTTAACGTTTGATTTACAAAATACTGAGTCCTCATGGTGCACCCCTAGAGATTTGCTTTATTTTTTCCTTTTTAAAATCATAAAAATCATTTTAAATTTTTGAAGTTTTATAAACCGGAAATGGTTTTGTAGAAGTATACGATATTGATGAGATGTGTCCAAAATAGAATTCCAGATGAAACAAACCTAGTTTTCAAGTTTTATATCGATTTATTGTTTTGTTAGGGTATTGAGGAAACAGAATCGCTCACGCACACATTCGCACACACAACACTGGATATCTAAAAATAATCTTTGAAAAGAGATACTCGGGTATCCAATTTGTTTAGGTTTTGGGAGACCTCGAAACGAAAAAAATCATTTCCTTTTAAAATACTAGTATAAATGAAAAATAAAACGCGAGTTCGAATGACATGATACAGAAAGATGCTTTATATTTTACAAGTAATATGGCACACAACGAAAAAAAACGCATCTTGTCTTAAACAAAATCTTATAAAATTTAATGAAAATACTAGTGACAAAATTAATTCCTTCGTTTTTCAAAGAATTAAGTATTAATACAATGATGCAAATCACGTTTCATGACAAATAGAGGAAGTTATGACACACCAGATGAAACTATGATCAATCCTTGTCTCAAAATGTTATTAAGTTTCCATTGTGAATATTTCCAAAATGTTAAAAATTGAACTATAAGAATGAAAACACCATAACGTATTTATTAAAAGTCGAGTGAGATAACATCTACCGTAGTTCATTGTCGATTACTTCATTGATGTCACTAGACCTTTTGGGTGGCATATCACCACTCGTCTTCTGTAAAAATTATCGTGAATGAGAACTCAACTGTGATTCCCGGATCACATGCACCGGGAGTCACGCCACGTGGACAACGCGTTCTATCTCGGCTAAACCGTCTCGCCCCCGCCAGTGGTGAACGTACGTTATCCTCCCTGTGCCACCCCCGCGCTCTAGAATCTACACTTACCACGTCCGCAGATGCCGAGGCCGCAGCCGCCGCCACCACGGCCGCCTTGGGCCCCCACCACACGGCCGCCTCCGCCGTCGCGACGCCCTCGTCACCGCTGCCACCGCCTCCCCCGCCCCCACCGCCGACGCCCCTTCCGATGCCGACGCCCCCGAGGTCCATGGCGAGCAGGGCGTCGCTCGCGCCCCGGTCAGTGGCGGCGGACGATGTCGGAGCGGCCGCTGCCGGGTCCGGTGCGCGCACCGTCGTCGTCGCTTCTCCGCATGCCTGAGCTGCTGCTTCTGCCGCCGCCGGGGCGTCCGCGACGCCGTCGTCGTAGTCGCCGCCGGCTGTCGTCTCCGCCGCGTGCCTGCCCCGCCGCGGTCGCCACTGGCGCTGGCTCGCACGTCGGTCGCGCGGCGCGGTGGACGGCTGGCGTGAGCACCCAACTCCTTACCGACACCGCCGCGGCGCGCCAGGACCTCCACCGCCGCCACCGCCGCCGCCGTGCGATGTCGGTTCGCTCCCCTCCTCGCGCCCATTGGCACCCGCTTGCTTCTCGCGTGCGCCGCCAGGATGTGCCACGCGTCGGTCAGGTGCGTGATGACCACGAGGGAAGGAGCTTTGAGCAGAGGCAGACGCACCTTCGAGATGTCAGTGATGTGATTCACCCGGATTCTTTTCTTCAACAAACCCTTCAGTTTTGACACGCGTTCTTTACTATTTTCAAGGTCGCCATCGAAGACCGAAACCAATTATATTATAACGCTAAAATATTCTAGAAGTAACGTTTCCCTGAAAATACAGAGCTGTCCAGTTTTGCATATTTTAGAACGACAGCAAATATTTAAAGAAAATTCTAATATCTTGGTCAGAGGTGTTAACTTACTTTTATTTATATCGACAGCTTAAGTGAAAGAATTCCAGCAGTCGGTCTATCCTGGTAAATAACTTAAATAGTTATTTGAATTAGTAACACATTAATTAGGAACAGTAATAGAAACATAAATTATGTACGCTGTTATTTTTTCTTTTACGGGAAGTTAAGAAACGTTCGTATTTCCTGTTACTTGACATTGACAATAAGTTGAAACATAGTCGGAATAACGAGGTGAAAACAGTTGAGATGCGAAGCCAATGAGAAAAAATACATAAATTGTTCATTGATTGAGATGTGATAAAGAGTAAAAGTACTGATTGAAATGTAATAAAAGTTATAACTGTACCGATACATTCTTGAAGAAAAGAACGCCAAATTTATCCTCACAAAACTCTAGAGAGAGTGAAAAAAAGGAAAAAGAAGACAAGGCTGGTAAATCCAAGCAGCGCGAGCCAGTCCAATAACTACCTACAAACCAAAAAAATGTGATTTTATTTCTGTATATGTTATTCTTTGGATAGATAATCACCATAGATTACTTATTCAATATAGAGTTTCTCAATATAGAAAGAAAATATAACGTAACTTATATCAAAGTGAACTGAAAGGTAATAAATCTGAACTGAAAGTCATAAATATCATCAAATATGTAAAAGTAAATTAATTAGATGTGTAGAAGTATTTCGCTGAATATGACAGCACTCTAAAAAGAAGACTAGGAAATATTGTTTAAAAAAATTTGAGTGGGAATAATTACTTGAAATTTTTTTCAAAAACTGACAAACCGAGAATAATTTATATTATTAAATCTAACTTTGTTTGATATGTATGAATGAATGTTTTATCGCAACACATAACCTGCCTGAAAACGTATTAACTAGTCACAACATTCACAAATAAATTTATATCATACTTCTTTATTCTCTATCAATCTCAATAATCTCCACGAATCAAAAAACAAAAGCTCTGTATCTTTTTGATAATTACAAATTAAATTTAAAAAAAGAGAGCAAACGTGAGTTTTAGTTTGTAGTAGTAGGGCAGTAAGGTAGATCACGACGATTGTGCGTAGGGTTATACACAACCTATTCATATCATAGGCTTGGTTTACTTCGACGAACCAATCATGACAAAATTGGCATGACAAACCTGGTCATAAGATGAGTAGCAGAAGGCAAACTCAATGTCTCATTCCTGCGGCATAATTACTTTGGATACTCGTGGCCTGCCCCTAACGCATCCTATTCAGGCTAGATCTGAACGAAGAAAGAGGCTAATTACGAAAAGATTATGTTGAACCGCATTTCGAAGAAGAGGTCATACATCAGCTTCATTGATCCGCTTTTTAAATTGTAATGCGAATTTTAAAAAATTAAACTATTTACTATGTTTTAGTATTTATAATTTACAGCTTTGTTCCTTCCATTTCCGCTGTAAGAATAGAAAATAGATTATCAGTAATGTCAGATACAAACTGCTAAGACCAGTGGCGTTCTACAAATCCATAAAAATTAAATAAATTAGAAATACAACAAAAGATTATTCAGAAAGTGTTTCAAAACCGTCAACAGGTGCATCAAAATATGGTGAACAGAAACGAACTTGAATGCGATCTAGCGGAAGAGAGAAGAACTGCTTTCACACACACTCATCAGCGATTCTAGTGGACAAAGGTTCAACCTCCTACTTGCGAATTGAGAAACCACATATAGATGGGGCAATGACACAATACTGAAACATGAAAAATTTATCATCGTGGTTGGTTAATTGAATTTTAAAGAAGTTCTACTCAAAACCAAAATCAATACTTCTTGGAAAATCATAAAAGAAACGCTTTGTTGGGTTCGGTGGGTCAGAGCTGGAGGATAACACCAAATGTCGCACAACAGGCTAGAACCGCATGACCCACAACTAGACGAACATGCAACAAAAATAGCAGGAGATAATTTTAATAAGTTTAACACAATTTTTAATCAGCATATGCATGCATCTTAAGAGCGTTCAGCAAGTATAAAGTGCACCATGTAATTTACAATAAGGATTTTGTACAAATTTGAGAAGAAAAGGAAGAATACATCTAAAGAGGGGGAAGATACATCCCCGAAACGTAATGTGAAAGTACGAACTGTACACGAGTTTGTGCGACCTTAATACATGTAAAACAATAAGGGCAATGCCAACTGATTTAATAAAGTTATTTATTATTTTCCGCTTCTTCAATCTTGTCATGGAAAATCGATTTGTTCAGTTCGAACTGAACAAATCGATTTTCCACGCTTTTCTTAAGCCATGTGAAGTACCGTGTCTTTCATCTGACTATTATATCAAATAACTAATGTTCAAATCGAATTAAATTAAATAAAAAATATGATTTTTAAGCTAGCACGTCTGCATTGAGGAGATTGCAAGGATGAAGCTCCGCTTCGCTGACACTGTTTCATAACAATGTTTTCGTCTTTTATTTAACCCTCATGTACATTAAAGTCAAATTGCGTTAATGAAATGATTTGTAGCAAATAAAATACACAATTTCATCAGCTGCAATATTCCCACTATGCAACCTATCTGAAAAATATCTGGAATGTAACCCACTTAATTATTATGTACCTCAACAATAGGTCAAAGTATTGTTAACATTTTAACATAAAACAATGTATAGTTAACATTTTATTGTAGACATTTTATTAACTTTTATAATAACCTTTTTATTGCAATCCTATTGCTGCATCTAAAAATTGTAAGTCGCACAATAATGGTGTTTGGCAATGAAAATGCACATGGTAATTTACACACACACACAAATTATATTCATTATCCAAAAATTGTACGTTTTTGTACTCTGGCTGTTAGAGCTACCCAGAAAATCTTCTATCCCTAATGTAATAAAATCCAATTCTTAAGTTCGGTTTCGATTGTTTGCTTCCTTTGTGAGTTATGGAGGGAACAAAAACACACGTTATGTCCAAAACCCGAATTCACTAGTTGACCAAAAATACAACCAAGATGGGGTTGGAAGATAAGATTTGTCAGAACCAATTTCGGACGTTTTCAAAATGACTTGTATTAGTTTTGGACAGTACGCTGTTGCGAAAATCAGTGTTTGTCCTTTAACAGACCAAAACTATCGGTGAATATATCATCACAACCACCGGCGGATCTAGACCGAAGTCACGAGGGGGGAGGTGCTGACCGGGGAGGGATCTGAGGAGCATTTCTGTTTGAAAATCATGGTTTTACGACACAAATTTTATAAATATTGTCTTCTAAATGAAATACATCAACTCAAATAAATAACCAACAATTAACAATATTAGATAGTAACTGAATTTATTAATTGTTTAAAGTGGCAAAATATACCTTTATCTGTTAAGAGTTCTGGTCCAAAGGGGGCCCCATAGATCTGCACTGATCACAACAATAATGAGGCTTCTCATATTTGAAACATACATCTACTGTAGGTACGGTTAAAATGTTCATTTTCATGTACGAAGCATTACGAAAAGGATTACGACAGAAAAGATTTCATTCCGAGTACTTTTTCTCTGGGATTTAATTTAACCTTTTGATGCAACTATGCACCCCCTCGGAGACCCATCCCGCTATTTTATAAATTTTTGTATTGATAGTTACGTGTATAATTCGCAAGGCATTAAATGTGCAAATTTTTAGATATTCTCGAAAACTGTACGGAAAATACGATGTGACGTTATTGAGTAAACCGCATTCAATTATGAAATAATAATATAATGAATAGTATTCCAACTCTTTCTTGCATACAGGATACAGATAAAATTTTTAGGAATAAAAACTAACCACAATTCACACTAAAGTGGTTAGTAAAGGAATTATTTTAAGCTCTTCTTTTATATTGTAACACAAGTTCAATAAAAAATAAATTATAAATATTTAAATAAGTTATTAATAATTAAAATTAAACAATTAAAATAGTTATACATCATTGAAATTGGTATACCAATTAAATTGTTTTGAACGAAATTTAAGATTTTTCAACCGTATGCAAATTAATTGTTTATAACAATTTAAAATGTTTTTAACAATTACATTTTTGTACAAATTTATGAATAAATCCAAGGCTTATTTTAATTGTTGTGATGAATGTAAACAACAAAAAATGTTATAAATTATTGAAATTAACGAAACAATTAAATAATTATAAACAAATATTAATGCTATAATTAAATTGTTAAAAAATAATCCTATAATTAAATCGTTATGAAACAACTATAATTTGTATAAATATAAAAGTTGTTATAAACAGTTACAATTTTTATAATTGAAAATATTAAAATTGTTATAAACAATTAATTTTTTTAATCCGTATGATAAATTGATAATATGATAAATTAAAAATAATGCAAACTATTAGATTTTTAACAATTAAATTATTAGAACAGTTAATTGTCGATGTTGATATGAGGATCCCAGTTCCGGTAGTTGCATAATTAAAAAAGGTATGAGTCATTTAAAATTAGTACTCTGCGATGATCTTATCAGTTTCCATCTTATCTTGTATTATCAGACCTATCTTATCTTTTCCTCTCTTATCGATTCCGCAAGACAAGGCAGCAGGGACGACGGCGAAATTTGCTACATAAATCCCTTTGAACTTTTCTGACTCCAAGTGGGAAATGTGTAACATTGCTATATACGAAAACGTTTAGCTACATAAAGCAGTCTCTTTTCAGGAAATGTTACATAAAACAAATGTTAGATGTAGCAAATGCATGATATTGTGCAGCAAAATGTTACATAACATTTGCTATATAGAAAATTGCTACACAGCGTAAACACGTTTGTATTGCTATATAGCAAAAATTTTAGCTACATGTAGCATGTAGCATTTTGCTACATGTAGTATTTTACTACTTATAGCAGTTCTTAGAGGAAATGCTACATTAATCAAATGTTACATGTAGCACTTTGCTAACACATGAAATTGTTTAGCAAAGTGTTATAAAACATTTGCTTTATAGCAGATTGCTACATAGTGTAAACACACCTTTAGTGATCCTATTCTTTGCTGTATGTAGTAAGGTTATGCTCAGTAAGAGGTAATCTCTCAGTGGGGGTCATTACATAAGAAACAGTGAGCGGCAACGACGTTTTAACGTAGGGGAAACTGGATACGGTTGCAACAATTTTCCTTTTACCCTCCATGTCACAATTCATATTTCGATCTTCGAAGAAAACAAGTCAAATTTATTCATCTTGATTCAAAGAACTACCACTCATAAATTCGAGGTTCAATAGTTGTCCAACAATTTAAAATTATTCTGATGCTGTTACGGTCCCCTTCGCTCTGTTGTAACTGCGGTTGGGTGTAGTTGTAACACCCCAAAAAAATCAAAAGACATGCTGTTTTAATGTAGTTTTTTAAATTCTAAAATCGTAAAGTATTTTATAATTTTAAGTGTATTATGGTGCAATTTTTTTGTTATCCTAAATAAACAATATATACAATTTGTTAAATCTCTCCTATTCAATAACAAACATGAAAAGGAACGGTAATAAATGATATCAGTTTCTTTTCAGTATCTCAGGTGTAAGTGTGATTCATAATTTTCTGATGCTTCTTATACGATCTTATACGTTCGCTTAAATGAAGACGATTAGTTATCAAAATTATCATTTATGTCATATTCTTCTTCATACATATGTTACAAATCTTTTAACGATGTCCAATCTTGTTTCAACCCTGTAGTATCCATATTGTGAAATAATAGTTGGTCAACCGTTTCTTGAGTCTACGTTAATCACCTATCTGTGATGCATACAGGATACCTCTGTGTCGACAAGAGAACTGCATTAAAAGCAAGGAATAAAACAAACGCGATCTTCTAAACTAGTTTCATCTTCTATTGGAATTTAGTGTCACTTTACATTTGCATTTGGACAAAATAAAATTGAAACGAACATGAAAAGAAACTACAAAAGAAGTATCATTCCATTTAAAGAACGTTTTCTTTTGTTTGTCATGAGTAAAGTAATTGTGAAATAAATATAACTCGTATAATGCAAAAAAGGGCACATTTGAAAGTACTAAAGAGAGAGAAAATAACTTCTTTGCAGGGTGTCGTAGTGTTGGTGTGTCTGTGGCAGGACTGGCGATTTCTCGTTTGAATCCATGTATGATAGTGACAGCTAAGAGGTATTTTCAATGCAATAAACACATTAATGAAATTGATTCACCCTGCTTTTGACAGCCAGTGTTCCTGATTGAATTACTCGCTACAATGCACGAAAATGGCTGATATGTTAATTTACTTTTGCCCTTACCAATAATGTATAGTCTAAAATACTGTATAGTCTAAAATAAAAGGCTGTATAGTCTAAAATAAAAGGCTTCAAACGCATATTGAAGCAATAAAATATTAGGGGGCAGTGTACGATGTTGTTTACTCTCTCAGACATCGCTACGCGCGGATAGCATTTCTGGACGCAGTCCAAATCTCCCTTGAGAACTCCAGGAAGAAGAAAAGCTGCTGCCGACTTTTGGTTTATCTGTTTCTCCTTCCATCAGACACCAACCTTTTCATTTTAGTTCTCTGACACGGAAATAACAATGAAGAAGTGGGTCAACATGACACAATCTTTCACGAGAGTTACCGGAAGTAAAACAATCGCGAAACCTATCGATGAAATTCCATTCTACGAGAAAATTATCTGGAGCGTTAAACGTTTTCTTTTCTTTTGATTGCTCTTATACACTGATAAACACTTTTGCTCGTGTTTTCTACATAAAACGTAGGTAGTGCTACTTGACTTACGAATCCCAAAAGTCAGCAGCAGAGTTAACAATCGGAAAAGGTTTCACATAATAGTAACTATGATCTCCAATATTGTTGGGTTTTCGAAGGTGCAATCTTTGAAAGTTGCATTGACATGATGGGCGAAATAAAACGAAAATATTTATAACACTGACTCGGAATTGACCCTTTTTAGTGAACAGGAGAATTGCTTATCACAGTAAATGCTGGTATTGGTTCCCATTGACATCGATGCAGAGCTGTTTTCAATATATAAAACTGTGAGACACACGTAACAGCTCTGCTTGAGGGATAGCAGCAATATCTTTTTCAGCTTTTTTTCTTCATTTTCTTGGCATATGTGCCACCCTCGTATCTTTAGCATATGCAAAACGAGACCCGATTCGTATTATTAGTTCTCTTTCTCTTTTTTGTGATCATCGCACAGCGCATCCTAGCCACCACCTTTCAGTGTTACCGTACCTGCCCCGGGGAGACGTGACAGAGACGTTCTTCTTACCAACCAACCGCTTTATATACATTTTATTAACATACTAAAAAATGTCAAATTTTATTTTTATCTCTAGTAATGTCCAAGGTTTTTAAACGTTTAGCACATCCTGTCTCTGATAGTTTCGTAAAAATTCTGCTCTTTCTTTGGCTTACATTTCAAACTCCCACAACTCATGTTCCGGGGTATCCTCTTCTATCGTGCACGCACATCTCCCATCTTCAATCTTTCCTATTTTGTGTACATATTGCTGTGATCTACGGGTGATCTACGTAACCACCCGGTGTTTATCCTCCAATGTTACGTGCCCCCCTTTCAATTTTAATCTTTACTCGGTGCAAACCAACAATTGTTACGTCCCGGGGTTCCTTAGGTACCAGCCCGGCAATTCCAAACTAATTTATTAAATACTACTGAGTCTACTCGCTTGGCGAAGTATCGTAACCCACTATTGTGAGAGATGAGGACGACCAGGATACGAATAGAACCGGGATCATTAAACAGTGAATAATCACATTAAATACTATTTAATAACATTAAATCATTGGTTACAGTTGCTACCAATATCCCCATTAATATACCAGACTGCATTATAGACATAATAATCAAGCGCCCGAAGGACGCTAATTGATCCACAAAAGAGAGTGAAAAGATCATGAATATAATGATCTAACATGAGAAGGATTTTAATTGAAGTTACAAAATGAAAATGTACCTGAATGAATTTACGAAGCATGCGCCGAGACGCGTATTCCGGAGTGTGTCTCTACACACACTGCCTATGCGTTCACCAGTGGTTTCAAGGTGGACGTCTTGGGGGAGGGGGGGAGGAAGGGCTAATAAAATGCAGCTTAGTTTCAAAATGATGTCACCATGGAAAATATTTAGAATGATGTCATGGTGTTCATCCGCCCTTATTGGCTGGTCAGAAGGGCTACTACAGCATTTCCTGAAGCCGTTCCGCCGTTCGAGCGTTGAACAACCGTCAGCGGGAAGTCATGACTCGAATTTCAGAGTGACCGTGAGATTTGGAGTTGCTGGCTGTTGCTCGGCAAAAATGATTGTGACTGCTGTTAATATATTAATAGAAAATGAAAATCCAATTGATATTGTCATTGGGACCAAAACAATATGTATTGAAGTTGCCAAACCCTGTTAAATTTTTTACCATGGATTTCGTGGAATTGACCCACTTCCTATTCTTCTCCGCGTATATCACCTCGCCGTCGAAGTGACTCGGTCCACGACCTGACGGTGGGATACAGAGAAGGATCTCAAGTATTTACTTCCTTTTACTTATCTTTTCTCCTAATTGCCTAGTTTTTCAGTTTTATCTCTTCTATCTTTTTACTGGCAATCTGTGTGTTGAACGCTCACTCATGTGTTTGCCGTGCATGGCGACCCGTGTCGGAGGGAATGGGTGTCCTGGCGAGTTGAGGGGTAATGCAGCCCTAGAAGGATTTCCTTGTATGCGTCATCAAATACGCTTACTTTGGCCTTGGCCTCTTCTAGACAGACGATAGGGGGCTAACCCACCCCGACCAATCGGCTCGAACAAGGTCTTCGACTGAACTCTAGGGTGACACGCGGGTGCACGGGGGTCTTTCCTGCTGGTAGGCGGCGTTAAAGCAACCCTGCTTAAAGAACCCCGCGTGCGCCCGCTATATCCCCGTGTCAACACTGGCACCCCAGTGGGGTGTCCCCTTGTTGGACACCGCGGTGAGTGGGGAACACGGGGATGAAATGAAATCAATACGCATGGAAAAGCCTGTCTCCGTTTTGTCGCTCCCCCATACCTTTTGCCCTCTTCCTCTAGGAAGAGGCAATTAGTTGCAGGAACTGCAGACTTGACCAGTTTTTTTTTGCAAGGATAGCAACCATCCGACAAAGCCTCGCTTCCTTGTCATGAGTTGTATTGAGGAAGGAAAGACATTTAAGTCTGTAAGTGTAGTTCGTCTTGCGAAAGAAATCGACGATGTAATTGGAAAGCTGCTGTCTGTCGTGCGCCAGAGGAACGGAGAAATTCTGCTGGAGACACGTACAGATAAGCAAATTGATTCTATAAGATCCATAAATGAAATTGCCGGTAAAGGTGGGCACTTACCCCAGCTTGAACTTGTGCAAATGAGTGGTTAACCACGATTATTTTGCACAAGAATCTGATGAACACCTGAAAGAATTTTCTCAGTCGAAAGGTTTTATCAATATTCAGAGTCAAGCGGAAGGTACAGGGGAATTTCGTTCCCTCTTCCACTTTGAAACTAACCTTCGATCGACCCTCTCTTCCAGAGAGCATCTCCTGTGGGTTCTATACTCTGCGTGTTCCACAATATGTGCCGAGTCAACTGCGCTGCTTCAAGTGCCAGACATTCGGTCACACATTAGACGGCTGCAAGTCGTCTAGAGCAGTATGTGATATTGGCGGTAAGCCGTCGCACGAGTCGTCATCTTGTTCCTCGCCTCCGTGCTGTGTGAATTGTCAGGAAACCATCCTTCCAATTCCAATACCTATCTGTGAAGTATGATATTATTATCTTAACAAGATACTCTGGCACTCCTTTTCGTATATATCTCTCCACCTGGCATGATCGAATGCTCCTTCTATGTTCATGTCCACACACGCACAATACTTAGTTTTTCGTCCTTTTATGTTCTCTATTAATTCTTGTAGTGCTTTACTAGTTCCTCAACCTGATACAAAACCACACTGCTTTGCATTCATATTGCCATGTGACTAAATAATCTTGTAGTCCGTCTGTCATAATGCTATCGGAAATTTTACTAGTAATATTATCGGAAATGTAGTAGTAATACAGACCTATATGATTTCGGGTCATGCATGGGTCTGTTCTTTCATTTAAGAAAAATATCAACTTTGCTATTTTTCAGCATTTTGGATATATGCCGTCCCGTAAACATTTGTTGTAAATCTCATATGGATCTTTTATTATCTCTCCTATCCTTCTCTTTACCTTTTATGTGTTATTGCGTCGAATCCGCTTGCTTTATAGCTTTCAATTTTTCTACCGTCAGCGTGATTTCGTCCTTTCGTATCTCTGATGTATCCTCTCGCTCATCTGGCCGAACTTCCCACTCCTGCTTGTCTGTTATCGGATAAATACTTCCCACCAAATGCTGCGCGAATTCTTTTCAATTGCGTTTATATCCTTTCCCTCGTATACTTAGTGCGAGCCACATTCCTTTCTCCGCATCTTATCTGTGTTTATCATATACGGGATACCCATATCGATTGTGAAAATGCCTCTTCTATATAATTCTCCTAACTTTTCGTTTAACCGCCATTGCCTCCAACTTCATTCCTTTCCGACGCGCTCGCTACAATTTATGTATCTTCTCATTTTCCATTTCTCTTTTAAGTCAGTTCTCTTGTCCACCATTCTCTCTGATACATCTGACTTCCTATATTCCGAACAGACAGTTACCAACCCCAATTATGGGGTATCCAGTATTTCTTCTATTGTTTCCTCTTATCCCATTCCTTCCTCTATCTTTGTTCACGTTCGTTCACTGTTTTTTATAATTTATTGCAATCAATTCTAATGAAATTTATTCCCTCATTTACAAACCTAGCAGTACCTCTCTCAAACCAATTTCTGTGTGTATAGCCCCGTGGTCACTGCAATCCATTTACAATTTTCCATTGCCATAACTGTGATTTTTTCCATCGTTTAATTATTTTCACGTCAATCATTGAATTTCCCCTCCCGCAAACGTAAGTATCCCCTCCGTATTCATTCAATACCAGGAGTTTATTTTTCATAATAAATTTCTCTAGCATTCTAGTTATTTTATCTCCTAAATATCTTGTTCTGGTGTTTGTATCCATATACATTATGATGTCTGTATTACTATATTCTCGTAGTATGTCTTTATCTTTCAAAGTCCTTCTCTAAATCCTTATATCCCTGGCAATAGTTATTTACTACCACTATCTCTTGACCCAATTGAGTGTAAACTATTACTGGTGTATTCTGTATTATGTGTTGCTCCATTGCTAATGCATTTCTCTCCCCAGTCAACACGATAGCACTCCATGACTTTTCTTTTGCAATCATTCTATACCACAATGGTAGATGCGTCATCCCTACTCCTAATTTATGCACTTCCTGAAAGCAGCCGAATTCATACTTATTTCTCTCCGTATATCCCATCTCCGTTGACCGATTGATAATTGATTCCTTCTCCTTCTAGCATCTTCGCTTGATTAAACTACGAGCATGACCAACTTGTCACATTATGTACATGATCTTAACTTTTTCGTTTGCAATTCACATACCTGGTCTGTTGCTTTATTGGTGCTCGTTTTGTAGTTATGTCCCCCTTCCGCGCAATATCTGCATGCCTCTTTACTTTAGATTTTTGTAGCGCTTTAGGGCTCGTCAAGCTCACTAGAGCCCTTCTTTACTTTACTGGCATACCATTGCCATATTACCATACCTGTGACAACGATAGCATCGCACTGGTTCTATAGTGGTAAATAACTGCATGCCATTAATTAATAAAAGGTACTTACCTAGTCTACCCGGCAGTTATACTCAGGGGCGAAATCTACGTCCTCTCGATTAAAATTAATAAGAAGAGAATGGGTTCGGCCAAAAAATCTCAGTGAAACATACACTAATCCTTTGTAAAGGAAACAAAGCTTTTTATAAATATTGGTTTAATCGTCATCATTTAGATTACAAGTACAATACCACATTTCATTATTCCCCACTTAAACACTCCCCTCCAAAATAGCATGCAACTAATATCTATTGAATATAACATGTATAATAACCACTGGCTTGATCATTTTAACACAATGAGTCTATTAGAAAACGTACGAGAGTTTATGATCCTCCAGCATAGTTCATTTAACAAGTATTATTACAGTACGTTCTCTGAGTTCTTCTTCACATTATACATTTCCGTCACTACAAACATAATTACCACAAAAGTCTTTGTCGTAATGTTTATCACTTGGTGAACACTTCAGTCGCACACAATAGAGCGAGCCAGGTACCATGAGTGTATGGCCCATTTACAAATTACCTTATAAGCTATGAGGCATTAAGCAACAAAACGCCATGGGATGTCATTGAGCTCCAGAAAAAGTAGTAAATTGAACGTTTTCCATTGAAGTTATATTCCAATAATGAGGCCTGTTGTTTATCCATTGCCTTTGTATCGTATGTATAGGAGCTCCCGGCTGTCCATGCTATCATGGAACTCACTACCAACACCTGCCCATTACGCAGTCTTTGTTAAATCAAACTCTTCCAGTGTTTCAAGTATGTCGTTCAGTTACTCGTCGCTGGAGTACGTCATAAGACTTCCTCCAAATTTTGAGTTGACCCCCCTGTAAATGCTATCGGTCTTGATGCGTCTTCATTATGTTTACGGCTATATAGCACAATGGGCATAACTACAATGAACAATAAGATGGAGCCATTTTCATGCTACACAAAATAGATCTAATTTTCTCTTATAATAAGCTGTTTCGAAATTATCATGCAGGTAACAGATTAAGTACACCTGAGTGAATCAACCGGCTCTTGCGTGCAGGTGCGCCACACGTTTGCGCAGTTCGGCAGAATTGACGTTCCCGTCTTGAAGATATAGTAAAATATTCTTCAGTAAGCTGTTGTCCCAGCGGCGGTCAACAGGGAATCATATCACAGATGCTACTCCCTCGCAAAAGGGTAGTTCAATCTTACGCCACCAGAGCGCGCCAGTGACCGGCTGTAACGTATTAGTTCTTGAAGGAAATATTTCAGAATTCCTGCGTCAGAGAGCGCGGCGGTAGCTCGACCTTGACCGTCGAATAATATGGTATTTATTTCTTTCTTTTTTATTGTATATTTTGCTGCCTTTGTACGAGAAACGAGACGAAGGAAGAAAATACGTACTGTATCTCATAAAATTCGTTTTATGCTAATTTTTTCATATTGAAACATTTATCTAAAATTCACATTATAAATAGTGTGAATTATTTCTTAATTTCAAGTTATTATTAGCAGAGCAATCAAAACTTCCGAACAATGAAATCTTATTTTTTATAAGCTCCAATGATATTAATTCTACTTCAACAATAGGTGTATTTTCTATTGAAGTGATCTTTGCATTCACACTTGTGAAAACGCTGTTCCTAGGATTCTGCTTGCAGCTCACATCTTCAGGTTGATTGTACTCCGGCAGAATTTTGTGTTTTGTGTTAAACATAAGCCACTACTCCTATTCTACTGATGTATTAATGAAGCTGCATCACATACAAACAATTAGGCTCCAACTAGAAATTTTCTATATCACCAGCTGTCCAGAATTTCGTTTCAATACCACTATAAATAATAAAATTAGCATGTAGAATTTCGTTAATGTTTACCATACATTTGAATTTTCATATCTTCCGACCACCGCTCTCAAATGCTCTAAAATTTCGTTGACATGTCCAAGTAACCTTCCTCGTTCCAGTTGTTGCTTTCAAAATCCACTCCCTACCAATTTTCCTCGTGTTTCCATGCAGTTATGTATTCGTCGACTCTCCGCCACATTTCTTACCAATTCGGAATTACTCATTTTTCGATCCCTAGTGGGCCGATTCTCTCGAAATTTTCTCAGTCACACTTCTAAAATATTACTCTATTTAATTATGCACAACGCGAATCATAAATCACTGTTTAAAACACAATCCCCTGGTACGGCGCTCTAATATTCACGTCTGCTCACGTAGCAACCTAGCAACTCTCTTAGCGTCTCTGCTGTAGCTTTTTCAGTGTGTGAAGATTATTTGAGTGCACCTGACCTTTCAATTTGCTTCACATGTAAATATAACAGAGAGATCAGGCGATCGATGTGGCCATTAGATTTTACTGCCTGCTGTCTTCTTCTCATCGTATACGTCATGCACACGTGTCGAGATTCTCGAGGAGGTGAGAGCTATTGCTCCGCTTGGTTCTACTACGGTACTCCTCATAGTATCATCGTTACTCCGTCTTGCTGAAAATATCATAATTATAAATACCAGTGGATATTTACAGTATTTTTTGTATAGGATTGTTATCCCGTTTATTATCATAGATAAATTCCGTGTCAGGATTACAATTCTTTTCTGGGCCAGTTTTATTTTGCCCACTCAGTATATCTACTTCCTAGGTGTAGAAGCACCTTTCTACATATACAACGAAACACGTACCTGAAATACATATATGATGAACTCCCTCATGTATCTAACACATAAAAAGATGCTTATTGCCACGCCAAACCAAATAGCGCCATACTGTTTACGCCGTCGTCATGACGAAGTATCAGATACTCAAGATACCGGCGAGATACACCGCAGAGTCTCTACTGTGGCAGAACGAATCTTTTACGTGTTATGAATTTAACAAAAGTCTAGAACTTATAACTTTGATCTTTAAGGCGCCTCGGCTAATTAATCTCAGGGTTCCACAAATTTCTAGGGTTCACATTTTTTTGTGAAGGGAAAGACCATACTAGGGTTCCCCTACAGGAAAACGCTATTGACAAATTGAAATCCATTAAATTTAATTAACATGAATCACATACAACAAAAAAACCTTCATGCTATCCCCTAAATGAAACACTCATAACTGGTAACCCATGTAAACATGAAATACACTAGTATTTCCGCCGAATTCGGCTTCTCAACGACAAACATAAATTTTAAACAAATTGAACATCTTGAATAAACATTAAGATAATCTCTCCTTTGACAAATAAAACAAACACTGAATTTATAATGATTCTTGCTTCTTGAAATGCAATTATATTGATATTGTATTTAAAATGTATAATTAAGTGGAGTTTTTTTCTTGCTAATTAAGCCTTCTTCATTAATCATAAAGTTCAAAGTTCTGAGCCCCTCTGGTCAATAAGACCCGCACCCGTCTTCTCGCAATAGCGCATGACGATATGTGTCGGATGCCTCCAACAATCGTAAAATAGCTCAACCTGATGACCAATCAAGCAGTGCAGTGCTGAGTGGAAGGTGCGTCAACCACACGGGAAGCCGGCCTGGCCTCAACCTCAGAACGACTTTCGGTTAATGGCGTCACGAGCGCCAGCAAACCTAGTGGTGCCTTCCTCCCGCAAGCTATGCTGCCTGTATGCCGTCAGGGGCGGCGTGGACCCAAACCATCATGGTTCAATTTCAAAGGCGGTCCCTGGATTCTCGGAAGCGCCCGCCGAATGGACATATTTTTCGTACGAGTTTTGTCGCGTCTCGGATTTAGAATTGCTGCCGAAATGCTAGCTAAAGACTGATGAATTAGTTCCGGAAATTAGCGAACTCGGAAATGTCATCGGACATCATGAGCTAATCAGATAACTTCGAAAATAAGACTGAGTCGTGGCTCTGCTCACAAAAAATATTACCAGTCTTCACTTCGCGCAAAAAAAATCTCGTGTCTCTGATTTCGTCTCTTTGATCTGATACAACAATGCTCAAGATACAACAACAAGAAGCAGACTGCAACAAGAAGAAAACTGCCACAATAAAGAAATTTTCATTTGCCATTCCTTAAAAGGACTTCATCCCTTCCTACACCTCTTTTTCCACTTCCAAGATCTCTCAATTTTGAACTTCACGTGACGAAAAATTTCCAATGCCACAACTGTTCCCCCTTCTGTGCCTAAATTCTGATTGGGAATTTTGCGTAATTTTGAACTATTTCCAACCGCTCTTTTTCAACTTTTTATTCGTGACAAGTCACCACTTGCTTCTTTCCCCCTGTGTCCTTGATATACGGCCGGGACGGGTCGTTTTTACTCACACCCTCGCGTACTTGCCATTTTAAGCGGCCATAAATTTCTCTTCAACATAGAGCTCAACGAGGATTCACTGCGCTTCGTCAGATGCGAATGTTTCCTTCGTCAAATCTCAACGGTGGACTTTTAAATTTTTAGAGAGTAGGAAGACTTTCCTCCCCCGCTCTATCGTTAGTTCTTCGATTTTAAAACGCCTGAACGAGGGTGATTTCTTCATTTTAATTACCAAATTATTCAAATCTCACACTTCATACAACGAAAAGACTCCTTACATAGTACACATTAGCAGACTCCATGAGACTCCGGGCCGCGCGCACCACCAAGAATACGTCGCCTATTTATTAAGAAAATTCGAGAACTCGGGTCAGTTTATTAAGAACCTTCGAGAGAACATCAATAGACGAACCTCGACCTAGTGTTACGTCGCCAACGTCGTCAGTTGTCAAAGTTTAGCTTATGGCAACAGCACCACGGTCAGATCAGTACGACGGAATTTCTGGCCGAATTAACATCGAGACCGATATAACCTCAAACCAGAAACCTAGCTCTGCGAAATAATTCTATGTCGAAACTCAGCTCTGCGAAATAATTCTCTGTCGAAACTCAGCTCTGCGAAATAATTCTATGTACAAGAACCTGTGACCGAATTATTTCAATCATCAAAACGACGGAATAATTCTATGTTCAAGAAGCTGCCTTCGACCTGTGTCTGAATTATTTCCAACTTCGAAGAACCACGAGGCTCTATCTCGTGGACTGCAGCGAAGTTAACTCTACATTCAAAGTGCCATCGCGAGACGCCCTCGCACGGTCAGCGGTGGAACTAACTCCACGTTTCGAGGACACGACGCGCCATCCTACGAGGCTACGCAGAAGCTTCAACCGGCAGCGCCGTCACACGCTGAGATATCGTACTCCATCGGTTAGCTACAACAGGATTGACCACCAGCGGTGCCATCTAGGGACGAGGAAGAGAACTTCTTTAATCTCGACAACCAACTTACCCAAAGTCGTGAGTCGAATCGAGGAAAGGCATTATTCACAGAGCTTCCAACGCCTGTCGTTTGTCGCCCTGGTGTTATTTATTGTTTGTTTCCAATTCAGTCATTTGTTAACATTGATCCTGCATAAAAAATCTTGCCCTGTTTAACCTTTGAGTATTTATTTTGGATAGGAAGCACCTTATTGCGAAGCAATCTCCGTACCGAGATTCGTGAAGCAATATAGGTATCGTATGGTCGCACAGTCGGAATGGAGACGATTTCAACGTCAATAGGCGTAAACGACTACAAAAAATGTGAATTCCTTTCTACCGGTAATCATTTAATTATGAAATAGGTCATTAATATCCAGTTAGGTGTTTGAACGTAATATAATACTGTCCATATGATCGTTGAATTAATATCGATAAAAAATGTTCCTACAATTCAATTCATGGACGAGTCGTGCCAATTCCAGTGCTTTAAAAGTTTGGAATAAGTCGGGAATAAATAGTTTGATTTGTGAAATAATATTGAATACAATTACATTTGAATCTGTGGTATCCTTGGGACACCAATTAATTACTGGAAAATATTTCTATTGTTTATGTCTTAATCGGTTGCATTATTAAGAGCCAAGTTTTATTCAAGACATTGCTATCATCTAGGGGCCAAAGCATTCCAGAATTCTGCAAGTGTGTGCGGGAAAAGATGTACAACAGTTTTTGTTATTATAAAACGAATAACGGTTAATCTGTATTCTGTGACAAAGCATAATATGTTCTCGGACACAAATGTTTGTTGCTATCTCGTGCTGAGAACTATATTTTGATTTATAAGGTACTAACAAAGTAACATTTCGGATCGTAAACGGTGACGATATTATAAATGCCGTTATTACTCTTCCTTCTATACTCTTAATAAATTATCCTGACAAGATTTGCGTATAGATTTCATTATTTATGTTATGATGTATATATACTAGTTGATCTAATAATGGTTCATGTCTCCTAAACCAGAGTACCAATTTCAACTGAACCTTGTACCGAAGTAGGTTCATGAAAAGACCAGAAGAGGGTTCATCGAAGTTGTGGTATTTGTTGGTAAAGGGGTTTTCGAAGGAAAATTGCTATCGACATTGCATATTTCTACGGAAACTAATGTGGTTAAAGTGAAAACTGAAAAGAACATTTATATCAGGTATGCTGAAGTAACTGATTAAAAAGGCTAGTTATGAGATAGACAACTGAGCGCGTGTTATTATGAATTACGTACTTTTGTAAGTAACGAGCGTCTCTATCACAACCGTAGCGTCAGAAGTGAGGGGCCAGGATCTTAAAACATAATAGCACGAAAGAACGTAACATTAATTATAGCGAAGTGACGGATGCCGTGGTAACGCAAGCTGCCAATGAGTGGTAAGACCAGTAATTGGTAGTTTGTGTCATTCAGAAGTTTGTCCAAAAATTGATATCGATACACATTTCTTCCAAGAAAACAACTTAATTTTCTTCACCTATGCCCTTGATGGATTAACAACTGTTTCCTTTCACGAACTCTATATACCGATCGTTTCAGTTTGCCGACTCGCGTGGCATGTTATGACTCACCCATCGCACTGGTGACTTAAAAAAACCTTTAACTTGGAATGGTGGTTCCTACACGGCTACACTATTTGGATAAAATAAAACTAAAAAAGAAATGTACTTAATTTGGTGTGCTTTTCAATTTCATTGCTTGTTACTCAATTCTTCTAATGGTGCAATTCAATTTTGTTGTTGTAAAAAATCGGAAACTTTTTTCTTTTACGTTGACCCCCGTTGACCCGGACAGTATTCCACAACCTCCCCTTTCTCCCCTCCCCCGTGGACCCGCACCACAGGTTGAGCCTGGGGGAGTACATATCATAAATCCGGCCCTGATTTTATCTACGAGTTTTTAATTTCCTATGGTTAATAGACCCCTAAAACTAATGGTCAAAATATATTATAACAAGGAAAGAATATAAATTTTTATAGGGATGAATAATTTCATATTATTTTAAATTAGAAAAATCCTATGAATATTTAATGCATTAGAATTATCTGTAAAAATTGAAACCGAATAAAAATTCTTTCTGCATGTGATAAGAGCAGAAAGAATAGTATTTAATGTGTCATTCATATCACGTTTAACGTTTGCAGATGTCAAACATTTTGTGATATAAATTGAAGCTGTTTTTACTCTTTACAAATACTCCTAAAATATTCGAATGAAATGTTCTGAAGACTAGTGTAATAACTCAAATAATTTAATGAGAGAAGAAAGAAAATAGTCATATCATGTTATCGAAGAACAAGCACTAAAATCTTTATATGATATTATGATTACGAAATTTATGAACGATAACGTTTTACTGTAGAGGATTAGCATGAAACTTTTTTTATCATAAAAAAATATTTATTTGAAAATCTAATTTGTCACGCACATAACAACAGGAAATAACGATGCACCCGTAATTTCCAGTGATGCCTTGAATCTTCGCGAATTTTTCAATGACCTCATGCGTTACGTCCTCTTCCCGTTTCTTTCTCCTCGCGCTTTCCGTTTCGTCAGCATCGGTACCTCCTTTTGACTGCCTATCTTATTTTATCTTGTTTCCCTTTGTATAACTCCGCCTGAAAAAATCTCAAAACACACAAACCTCACCGGGCTGGTTACGGTACTCACAAAACCACTAGACGTTTTTCTTAGTCGTAAATACTCTGAACATTCCCATATGAGACAGACAATCCAATTGTGAGTGACACATGCAGGAAATGTGCAGACTTAATACTTTGAATTGATGCCAGAGGGTGATCGTGAGAGGATGATGCACCCCTACGAGAGACGAGCCTGTTCCCCCTATCATTTCGCTCTCGTGCGAGCGGCCCATATTTTCAACGCGAATCCCTCCCAGAGACCCCCGAGCAACTCTGACGGAGGGTAGAGCTTTAGTCACAAAGTTTCTAATGACGTGACTTGACTAATCATAAATTTGAAGGAACTCAGGGAAGTGAATCTGTAACAGAACCCTAGTTTCCATGTTTCAGCCAAATAAACAGAATATACATGGTTCGATTTCTGTGCCATGAATAGTAAAGCGGACTAACATCTTATTCCTTTGCTAAACTATGTATGAAACTAAAGAAAACTTTCAATTTCTTTACTCCAATACTAATTTCAAGAGAGACAATATTCAGTTCATGTCCATATTTCCCTTTCCCATCTATTCCTATTCTTAATTCTTTTTCCTTGACGTAAGGCCAGAAATTTCACACTTTATAAATTAATACGAATATTTATATCAAGACGTTTAATCATCTCAAGGTATAAATGCAAAATAATTCAACAAAGAAAAACTGTTCCTCGACTGTATTTCTAAATAACAAGTAATTTACTAGAATACAACAAATAAATAATGTAATCCAAGTAATTTAGTACACCAAATTTTCGTTGTTTCGTTGGTGGGTTCGTGAGTCAATAAACAATATACGTGACGCATTCTAATATGTGCTATGTATATGAGCACATTCTAATTTCACGCAACCTGTTTGAGTACTAATACACGAATTTATTTTTTGCCTGTGACAAAAAAATGTTTTAAATAAATATGAAAGTATAATAAAATAATAAATGGTATTGTCTACTCTGTCAATATTTTAATAAGAAAAAGTTATTGGCGCTAAAATACATCAGTGCTAAGAACAAATGTAATAGTACAAAATCATTTTTTTTAATCATTAAAATAAGTGAGAAAATTAAAAAGGATCCATTGAACCAAGCACCAATTGTGTCCCTATCTCTAGGAAAGTGTATTATGAAATCCTTCAGAACTTTGTTTTCAGCTGTATTCTTCCATCCTTCGGTGCTGTTATGCCGAAATCGCGTATTTTGAAGGTTGGTTTAGTTTAATGATCTGTGTTTTGCTTTCTATCTACCCCCTCCCCTTACAAATACTATAATTTACCATACCCGAAATCACCCCTCCTTTTAAATATTTTCACTTACTTAAATGTACGTAATAATTTTGATTCTGTGCTATTATATTTGTTTTAGCACTGATGATGCTCGCTAAGCAAGTACAAGCAATACAAACGGTACAAACATGAGAGATTTCAATACTGCGGAAATGAAGATTCCAATTTTGCAATGAGAAGCGCTATGAAAAATCTAAGTAAAACTATTGAAACGTTCTGTATTGAGAAACTCGTTATGGATGCGATATAAAATCTGGTCGCTCAAATAATACTCTGACTCATCTTTTCACGAATGACTTACAATTTTACGCTTCTAATGAAACAGTCCAATCAACCTTTAAAAATGATTGCTTAATTCTCTCAAAACATTGACCTCAAAAAATTCAAAATACTATACATAAACGAAGGAAAAATGGACGCTGGAAGTTGGTAAAAATAAAAGAATTATCCTATTACTTTTAATGAAATGAAAATGAAATAACACAAAAAAATCTATGGTTCTTCCAAGGAAAGGTGATAAAGCTCTACTATCATCATCTGTCAGTGGAGTATGCCATGAGGCGTATAAAAGATAATAGAATATGAATTCCAGTACACGATATAAGTGTAGCAATACCTGTGTTGATATATTATTTTGGATTCAAACAGGATATTCAGAGAATATTCATAGAAATATTCACAGGATATAGAGGATATTCAGAGAAATACCAGGGTATAAATGACACATAATAGATTTCACCACCCCAAGTTCTATACTGGAAGATTGTTCTTACCTCGAAAATGGGAGGAAGAGGTTTGTTAAACTTATCAAGGCTACATCGTCAACATATTCATACCTTGCGAGAATTCTCCATCGTAAAGTAACAATAGTCACCTTTGCTTTAATCAATTGTACAAGGTAAATCGTACATCTATGGTTGGCAGTGTCGGATGTTGCTTTGCACAATGCACCTAAGCATTATATGGAAATGTAAACAACTCCAAGGAGAAATAGCTGCATGGAAGAAGCAGCATCGATCTGTTATATGAGGTTGGGAAAGAGCGATCTGTTTGCGGAGGTAGATGGTTTGCTTTAGGAGTACAAGTTCAGATGATAAACACCCTGAATTACATGAGATATGTTCTAAAAGACCCTGCAGTGAGCGACCGTAAATGACGCCAATGCCATCTTAGAGGGACTATACAACATATTACTACAGGCTGGAAACTTAGCTCAGACGGATTACCTACATGGACTCAACGTGGTGGCAAAATTATCCATCAAAAATCGCTGATATATGCAAACTTTCTGAAGTCAATGCACCGTATTAAATATCAACCGGAGACAATGTTGGAGAACAAAATGCATAAACTGTATTATGATCGAACAATTCCTACAGATAAATTAATTATTTTTTCATTTTTAGTGACTGATACACCCGGTTCCGTATCACTAGGCTTGGATACTAGGCATCACAAGGAAATGATAGGAATACCCGGGTTGGAATTCCTATCATTTTCTAATATATATTTTGTCTCAATCTTCTATGGTTCTGTGGTATCCTATACTGACATGTTATTGGTTACGTGCCTGATATGAAGCATTTTTATAACAATCTCTTGAAATTCCTGAAATGTTTTCTCTGTCTGTAAGATTTTATTCCGATGTTTGTCTGCGCATAAACTTTCTCTCCTCAATATTCCCATCAGCTTCCCGCGTTCGGTATTGTTGTACTTGCAGTCATAGAAAATATGTTCCACATCCTCTATCCCCATTCCACAACAGCATATCTCTGTATCTGCCAAGTTTAAGCGATGTAAATAGCTTGCAAAATCTCCGTGTCCCGTTAGTTCTTGTAACACTTGGTGGCTCGGTGCAAACCATTTACGATGCTTCATTACATGTCACATTCCGTATAAACTTAAGTAATCTGCTACCTTCCTTAGCCACACCCCACCATATCTGCCAACATAACAGTAACTTCCTAGTCATTTTTGTAGGCCATCCCTTATCACCTCTCCATCAAACGTTATCGAAGAATCTGTTCGCACCATGCATCGCAATGCATGCTTTTGAATCGCTAAAATTGGTAAAATCTCTAAAAGTACTTCCAAGACCGTGGTAGATTCTATTCTGTAGCATCCGCTCCAGTGTATCGAATACGTGTGTTGCAGGCTACTCAACCGTCGTTCGATGTGGCGCCTTCTCACCCGATGTTGCCGCACGCTTGCACAATAG
>NNCF01126268.1:1524681-1570793 GCA_002313205.1 Laupala kohalensis
TATATATATATATATATATATATATATATATATATATATATATATATATATCTTAGGTCCTTTGTACCACAATCATCGATACATAACGTTAATTGACCAACTTGATAAAACCACGTTCCTCATAGACACAGTCATTCACACAGTCCATGCCAAACACATGTAACTGTTACACCACACCACAAGCCCAGATGCAGTGTGGGTTCTTTGGGTAGAAGCGGGATTCAACCATAAATACCACAACCCTTATGGTAGAGATCGCTGCCACCAGCTTGGTTTCCCAAGCAATTAAACACTCGCGTAATAACAATAAAATATTCCTTTAATACTAGTTAAATTGAAATCTACGTATTTACAAACTTGAACGAACTCTCAGATCATAAATACAAGTATGAATTTGTCATTACACAGTTAATGCTATCTGAAAGCATCAATTACACACAGATATGAATACTGGTGTTAACAATTAATTCGGAAATCTACCTAGATCATCCAAATCTCCAAAATTTACAAGTTACTATCCCGAAATAACTAACTGTTACAAGTTACGTCATTCGCACCTAAATAGCAATGTAATTGAATTACCGCAGCAATTCTGAAGCGGTCTGACGACCAAAACTAGCCAGGTTACATCTCAGTATCCCGCGAAGTTTCGAACACGCAGCAGACATTCTGAAAAGTCAGAAAGTCAGAAAGTCTCCGATGATCTTCAATCCTCCCAATATATACGGAAGCGGAGGTCACGTGACCACACCTTCGCTACCGCAATTAGCACTCCAAATCATCTTGGTCACCCCTCAGTTTCTGAGAATACTGTGTCTTCACCGGTATGACGAGCGGCAGACATCTGCCAGCGTCCTTCTCGGGATGGCCATTATTTCAGCATTCGGCGAAAATACTCCATTCATAAAATATTAACATTCTTTCTTTAGGGATTTTTCCGGCCTCGCCTCGGTACACATGGCGAACAAGTCCCTCTCACAGAAATAGCATAATACAGCTTACATTCCATACGGTGCCTCGCCCCGGTCAGATATGACGAACAAATGTACTTTCACAGAAATATTATAAGACAAAGGAAAGGCAAGCACTGCTCACACACTTCGGCCGGCATTCTTCGAGCGCATTGCTACCCTCCTTCCCGGAAAAGCAGGGGGATGTTCCACACAATGAATGGAAAGGCTTAGCGGTGGTCACTTGTCCTAATCAGCGGTATCCGGCTTCGCTTCTCAATGACGCTCCCACTTCAGCGAAGGCTTAAAAATAATATTTCACAAACGGGTGGAATGTCTTGGTTGTGATGTTACAGTAACATACAGAAGACAGTTTTAGAGAAAATTACATCTCTCTATCTCGCTCTTAAGAAATGCAATTTATTTGGAAGATGAAACAATTTCGTATAGTCCCAATTGTAATTTTTGTAACGAGAGATATTGAAAAACAATCTGCATCCATGTCTGAAAAAATTAAATTTACCGAAGCAACGTACACGTACACATGTGCATAAAAACATATTTAAAGCAAAAACTCACATTGTGATATCTCAATTTTTTTACAAATGAAAGGAAATGAACACTTGGCCGCTCGACTCGTACACCTATAATACACAACATTTGATGAGAAATAAAAATTTTAAATTATATTATTATTGTCAAATCCGTGCTGTCAAAATGGAATACGTAAGGTCTGCAAGACATTCTCGCCTCGGCATAATGTAAGTACGCAGAAAATCAAAAACAATATTTAATTTTTATTTAAGTATTAAGATAAGCAATGCGGAGCATCAATATATTTACCGAATATACCTATATATCGACAGGAGAATTCAACAATTTGAGAAGTGTTGAAGAATTTCTCATCGTTTTCCATTCTCCAGGTTTCTTACAAAAATTCGATAATTAGTAACTATGGGAAAGCAATATATGCTTACGTTTCAACGTGTATGAATTTATCTTCACATTGAGTGTGCTTTTGAGTTTAAACATTTTGAGGGAATTACCTTCATAAACTAGGCAGAATGTAGACATCATTCCAGCGGAAAACAATATTTATGACGAAATATCTCATTTTTAAAACACTACAACAAATTATTTGTGTAATTTCATCTTGGTGATAAAAAGGGTTTCCTTATATATTACGCAACACATTACAACTTGAGTCTTCAAATATTGCAACTCTGTCATCTGTTGAACTGAAATCTATACCTACGAGGAACCCCTCCACTCTACCTTGAATCATCGATAAGACGCTCCTTATGAGTGTATTCCCTGTCTGAGGGTTAAGGAGAGATGAGTAGGCACATAAACACTTTCTATTACGCCTCAGTGTTTTGAAAACACGACACGTTTAGAAACGAGGGCGACTTAAACAAGCGAGAAATATGTTAAAATATCTTTGATTGTTTTAGAATTGCATGTTACGCTCAGAATAACCGGGTCACTGAGTCGAAGAAAACATTTGGAATCACGGGTGCGAGTTCAGTAGGATTTGATAAGTAATATTGATCTTGCTGAACAGATGAAATGATATTCATTTAGCGAAAATCACTCCGTTCACGCAAACAAGTATTGTATGAATTATTTTTATTATGATGTTTTATAGTTTATTTACATCAGAACCAGTCTCATCAAACTATTTTAAATATTTCGATATAAAATTCAATTATATGTAATATATATTATAAGGCAAAGACCATTGATTTAAAAAGTTGTTTTCAAAAACATTTCATCCCTCGTCCTTGACGTTTGCCACAACTTAAGACCTAAGTTATATTTAATAAAATGTGAATATATAGATAGATAGGCTAATAAACGTGGATTTTACCCTCATTCATCTCGTTGCGAAACCCCGTTTTCTGAAGAAACTTCCTTAGGTCTAAAGAGTACCGGATAAAATTTTATATGGCAGTCAAACATTTCCTCAAAAGATACATTAATAAATTCTCCCCTCCCTTCTGAATTGAAATCGGTAAAATATTTAGGTTAATTCATTTTATCAAATCATACAACTTCTGTTAGAGTAAAAGGGATCGATTTCATTCCGCAACTGTGAATTTTATATCGAACTTCTCAAGTCATAACATATGGGTCAACTTTTTAGTGGCCCACAATTAAATTAAGTCTTATGCCTGCTAAAAGAATGAAAAGAAATTTTTAAGTTTCGGAGAGTTTATTCAGGGGATATAAACTGATTCGATGTTTTTGTATTCTGACTCTAATCTAAAAATCTATTGTTATGTTTTCTTTACTTCTCGGGGATTTTTTATTGGATTTATAGTAAATTTCTTATACTCTGAGCACTCTTGATGTTTGATATGTTCGATGCTTCAATAGGGTTCTATCAACTTCTTCCTTTTATTACATGCGTATAAAAGGAATACGATGCGTATCAGAACTCTTTCCCCAATGCAATTTCCATTTCGGCCCTACTCTTCATTATATATCATTTCTTGTTCCTTCTTATTCCTAACCGGCCTCTCTGGGTCATCCTCTCCCTGCATCCGTTCCTTTTATTTCCGTCTCATTTCCCGGGGCGCCTAAGCCAACGGCGGGAAACGTCAGAGGAATTTGTGACTGACTGACAACGGTCTCGAGGGCGCCCTGTTCGTAGGCGCCGTCGCCACAAACATCCCACTGAATGCCATAAAGAAGTTCTTGGCACAGCTCCCGTCTGTGACGTTGCGAGCAGCGACCAGCGCTGTGCTCTTTTATTACAACAGCCGCTTGGGTCCCCAAGTACCATCCCATTCTCCACTCCCACATTCCTCTTCTCGTCCTCAAATTTCTTGCCGCACTTTAATCTTATGCTTCGCTATTCTCTACGTACGCTTGCATTTGCTGCATCACATTTCCTCGAATACTGTAAGGGGAGGAGATTAGAAACAATTATATTAGATACCCGCTTTCTCCGTAGAAAATTACAATCGTGTGAATCTTCTGAACAATCTTTTATAAACTCCTTGCTTCGCCTCCATTGACATCTTATGCCGTTGTTCATGACCGTTATGTCTTGATTTACTATTGTCAAAAAAATTTATCTTCATCCAAGAAATTATACGATCATTTTTGTCATCCATTTAACCATAGGCATTTTAAATATGTTTTTTTAAAGAAAATTTACTATTTACTTTTTGTCCCTATCTTCAAGACAAACTCCTTTGAAAACGAATTTAAAATTTTAGAGACAATGTTTTTGAAATAAGATATTGTCTTATTTTTAACTCTCCGAATATTTCAATATTACAGAGCAGCGGTGGTCAACACACATTCCAAAGATTACATGCGTCCCTGAATTTTCTCAACGCAGGGATTTTTTTTAAATAGTAAAATGTAAAACTATATACTCTAGATAATGCAAAAAAATAAGTGTTTTATCATCCTTATACATCATTTTTCGTATAAACTATAATCCTCGAAGAAAATAGGATCAATAATTTTATCAATTAAGATACTAATGAATAATACTCGTAAGAATGTTTTTACCATATACCGCAACAGTAAACTTGTTTCATAACCTAATTTATCGTAAAATACCTCTAATAATATTTTTATTACTTTGTATTAGAACAGAATGATCTTAAAAATGAAATCGAAAATATAACTGATGAATATTATTGCTTTCACAAAAACTTTTATTCTCGTATTATTACATATCTGTAATTTTACATATAAATTTTAAAAAATTGTTTGTAAATTTAAAAAAAAATATTTTATTAACGAAATTTTTTAAAGACTTTTTTATGAATACGTAAAAAATCCTTTATTTATAAAATAAGTTCACATATAATTTGGATAAACGCTTTATAAATTTCCAGTTTAGTTAAAAATAGATCCATGACTCAACTATTAGTTAGGAATGGAGACCATGTTTTGTGAGAGTGTCTTGGACAACAAACTGTATCTAGAAACACAGGTGTTCTGACTTTAAAATCAAAAACGATGTGACGGTTCTCAGAACGAAAAAGATTACTCGTAAACAGAAAGATCAAAACTCAAGGTCGAGATCTCTTAGCGTGTTTCACATTTCGACTCAACTCCTAACCTTCATGCCACGTATTTCTACGAATGTTGCTCTCCACTGATCACGCTATTTTCAGTGCAAATTAGAAAATATACTCACCAAATGCACACCGAACAATTAACCGAAGACGTTAGAACCTGTATTGGAATGAATGAAAAAAAATCAATATGAATTTAATAAAGTAACATTACTTCCCAACTTCAAGCTAGATTTTTTTTCACTGCTATTTTTAGATTCCTCTTAGAAGAAGTATTTTTCAACCTTTATTGTAATTTTTTTTTTAGAAAAAAATCGTTCCTTCGGTTTTCAAGCGCAATTATTAATTATTCGATAAACTACCATTATATGAATGAAAAAAAAGAATAATTTTCGAGAGTTCATTTTACCATCATTTACTTAAAGCGCAGCCATCCCAAAACCTTTATTTTGTACAACATAATTGTATTATTCCAAATCTGCCCTTAAATACAATGTATACTAAAAATTGTTAAGTAAAAAGTATAGTAAAAGTTAATAAAGCAAATTCACCTGTGCTCGACTTGGGATTTAGTACCAAATGGCCAGGCTTCAATATATTACGTAACTTCTTTTCAGTTGTTGTTGTTTTTTTGGCTTCGAACCCTAACTGTGCAAGGAAAAAAAGTTTCAACTGTTACATGTGAGATAATAGCTTTTACTGACAATTTCATACCTCATGCAATGCATTAACATGTTAACATTGTGATTATCACCCATTAACGGTATCTTATCAGCAGATGTAAGGGAACATTTTATTGACAAAATTAGCTAATTTGCTGGAAATTCAGTGACCTTCAATAACTGAGGTGGTCCATGACTTCATCACATACTACACAAGATCTTCCGGATTATTAAGAAAAAAAAAACATCTGTCTTGTCGGTGTTGCCAAATATTAAAAATTTTGGGAACCTGTAATGTAACCGTTTTCGTTTAAATTCAGTCATGTTTCATCTTCGGATCTGACTTTTTTGGACTTAGAAAGTAACGTTCAAAAATTTCGCTGCTTCATTAAAGAAAACAAGGAATATGTAAATATTTCTGAAGTTAAAAATTACATATTATTTACACCATGACGCGACCGTGTCGCCAGATTAGAAAAGTCCTTCTAAAATCTAACCCATTCGCACGATTTAGAGACAGGTGTTATCTTATTAAATAAACAAAAGAAAAAATTCCATTCAATTTGATAAGGATTTTTTAATTTCTAAATTACTCTCCTTAGTTGAAGTACATAAACGCGACTATTTCTAAAACCTTTTCTTCAATAATTTGATTTGCTTTTATAGTTAGACAGTCACAAACTTTTTTGTAGAACTCTTTAAGGTAAAAGAGTGCCACTTATTGTTGTTACGTATCTCCAACCATTATGTCATAAGATTTTACGCTACAAAGTTATATTTTGTATTGAATTCAGAATAGAATCCATTAATTTTTTGCTGACAGAATTATGCTTATTCAGATAGAATTAGCGAGCGATATTGTTTTATAATGTCTTGAATTGGTACATTCGACAATAAACTACACATGTCTCAAACAGGTTTATTTTCTATAAATGCATTTTCTTTAAATCTCTTGCAATTCCAAAACTCTTGTAACCTTAATTGTATGATACTGGAAAATAGAACAAATTAAAATACGTTCAATTAAATAATATAGTAAAGCACATATGATAAAGTCCATTTTGCATGTGTGATTTACATTACGGTATGAAAATGTGAATCATTTTAACTTGCTCACTTTGTCAAAAATTCTTCTCAAATGTTTGTGAATATTTTGTAATCGTGAATACGTAATTCATATTTCTCGAGATTCCTGTGGATCTTCTTTTGCTTCAAGATATCATTAGCATTCCTTTATAAAGGTGTTGCATCTTGAAATCATTGGAGAGAAGGAGAACACGCCCTCGATCTTTATACAAAACATTGTTGGTTATTCAGCGTAGCGAGAAATACGTGAAAGATCATCTTGTCAGAGTAGAGTCGATGAACAAAACCAAACTAAATATAGAATATAGACGACTTGTGCTTTAAAATATTCATATGAATATAACCGTGTCCAGTTTGAATAAATTGTCCGCTGTTACTTTTGTACCCTTCTTCCACAGTCCATGGAATGATGAAATAAATAAATATAAGTAAAATGATTAAGTATTCAGTACCACATTTGAAGAATTTAAATGAAATTCGAAGAAAGGGGGTATTGAGAAGCGAACTATGGAGTAATAGGTATGGAGTCAATGCAATATTATTTTCCAGATTGACAACAAATGATGGCACGAAAAAAATTGATGTAGTGTAACGAAAATGCGACGGATATAGAGTGAGGCGTAGTTTAGGGATCAGACAGAATCACACAGAATTGTAAACTTTTGCTTATCATGTATAAAAATTAATAATTTTTATTGACTCTTTATGTATTCTTTCATTTATGATATTGTGTTTGGTTTGTAGTTACTTCAAACACTTCGAGTTTGTTGTTGTGTACTCCTTCATTTTCTGCTTATTTTACATAACGTACTAGTTTTGTTTGATATTACTATTTTTATTCGTTCTTATTTTATTCGTGATGGCTGATCTTATTGAACAAGGCTATGCCGTCTATGTTTGGGCAAAAAATCTAATTGTTATCAAGTCAATATTATACAATATTATTAAGAATATTATTAATATTAATTTTAAACATATCACCTACATCGTGTATCATTTCTTAATAATCCCTCTACGTTAAAAATTCGATCCACATTGAACATTTTAATTTCAAAGTGAACAATTTAATGTTCCCTTCCATAACACAGTCCATGGCATGAAGAAATAAATACATATCGTTTCATATTAACATGTGTCAAACTGCCACCGAACTTCGATCACTAGCTAGAGAACAGTTTTTAACTTCTTAGTAAACTTGTCCTTGGAGTTTACGATACATTTACATACGAACGCGTTCTAGTTTATTTATATAAACATGACCATAATAACAATATTACCGGTGTAGTAATAATAAATGAACAAAAAGTTTATAAAGATCAAATCAGCCTGAAATATTAGGATGAGAGGGATAGTTTACAATAAATAGGAGAGGTTTTGATACAAATCTGGTTAGTATATCCAATCTGCTAAGTCATATCAATGAATTAAACTTTTTTTTTGAGAGAGAGAGGGGGGGGGAGAAAGAATACGGAACAAACGACCGAGGGTTAGGAGAAGGGGAGATAATTCTCTTGCGCATGAGCGCGTTAAGCTCAAGGTCCAGATTTCGAATCTCGGTCCCGTCTCCCATTTTCATTCAACATAACATAATTAACACAAAAACATTGTATAAACGTAGGCTTCCGCGGCCGGAGTCAGTATGAACTTGTCTGTCCCGGACTAACCACGTATCTAGTAAGACACGGTTTGTCCCGGACAGACAAGTTCATACAAAAACATTGAATTACTTCCGTTTTAAATAAAAAATAATTACGACTAAGTTTCCAATTTTTAACTTTATTTATTTAAAAATTCTTGATAAAGATACATAATTTTTAACAAGCTTATATAATAATGCTCAATTTGTAACGTACCCAATGTCACTTTGGGTACTTGTTAATCCACATATGCCACGTTCTCCGAAATTTTGTCACTCTTACAAAATATATTACAAAATATCCTTCTCATTTCAAAGCTTCTTTCATCCAAATATTCATTAATTGGGGTCATGTCCTGCACGACCGTTCACCTGAATCACTCTTCTTTTATTTTTAGTAATCATCGTAGACGTTTCCTGAAAATCTTAGAAGTAAATTACAAGATTCATGTTCTTATTCACTTCAAATTCCAATAAAATTCTGAACGTGCTAAAACTCTTCTTACCATTCGTAATTGAAATGTTACCCTGCTATTTAACTCAATCTTTAAGCATTCTCTGACTAAAAAAAACATGTTGTACTCCGAGGTAATTATATAATATATTTGTTTTATTTTTTAAACATTTTTTCACACTAATTATATGCGTTTTGATTTCAATACACTTGTTATATAGGCATTACAATATCCATTAATTCACAGTGCTCAAAGGTTCAACGATATAATATTAAAAGTTTCTCTGAAAAACTTAGCTACAATCTGTTGCTCGTAATGTAAAACCCACGGAAATTCAAACAAGCTATCAGTCACGAAACATTTTTCGCACAATTCACGCTTGAAAAATAATATAATATTTCAATACAACGCGTACACTCTATATAAAAATAATTGCGTATGTTAAGATATAAACTCATTTAGTAGCTGTGTATAAACACTCGGTCAAATTTGGACTGTTTACATACGATATTGCACATTATGTATTTCTAAGGCTATGTAGCAATCTAAGGCGAACTGTCTCTATCATCGTAAATAAGAGACAACTGTTTTTGTTTAAAAAATACCATGAATTATCCATTATATTGTGTTTCTCTACAAAGCATGTGCTAAAAATCTATGGTGTTTTGCTTAGGAACTTATATTCTAGGAGAAATATGTTCTATTTTTGACGTGCTGAGCTTAGTGTTTGACGTTTCATCTACCATAGTGCGGTGTTCAAAGTAAAGTGTACAAGAAAGTTCTGCAAATGTGTCATTCATCTGTAATATAAAGCAAGAGTATCTTGATGAAGAAGCATGTGGTCTATGAGAAATTATTTCTACATTTATTTCATTATTTACGAAGCACAATTTCTCAACAGATTGGTATGTTTACTTATCATATAACCAATGCTTTTTCTTCAACTTATCTTTATTTACCTAGTATTTCCTGATTATCTTTTTAATAAAATTTAAAAATATTCAAAGAATATCAAACTCTTCTACCATTCACTCATTCACATCAGTCTTTTAAACGAAGTACCGAAGATAAGACATAATTTTTACAGGTAGATATAAGATATAAGGAGAAGAAAATTTGTAGAGAAAGGAAGTAACAAGATCAAATATGGCTTGATGCATTGCCAAATATAAAAAACTTACAATAAAATGAATAGTGCATGATTTAGAAGAAAATTCAGCTGATAAAAGTGATGAACTCCAAGTTAACGGGTGAGTTTGATGTCCTCCTAAACGTATTATCTTCACCTGTTTTTCTGGTTCAAACCATTACTCTTAAAAAAATTTAACTTGGAGAAAAAAAGGGCGACATTTCCCCAAAGCCAAAAGACTGAGATTATCCACCATAATTTTCGTGTTCTGAAGGATTTTCGTGCACTATTCTCATGAACCTTCAATGCTATTGTCTTCCAACAAACAAATCATTTGTAATTTGACCCCTCATAATTTCAGTCTCTTATCTAACATCCACTGCAACAGTACACACAATCATACGAAGAGGAACAATATGTCTTAGTAAAACATGTGAGACTTTTAGACTTAAATGAAAAGTATAGCAATTATCTTTTTTCTATGTATTTAAAAACAATTTAATATATGAAATTCTACAAAACACTAAAATAATTTTTAGGTTAATTAATACTCATTAGCATACATTTTTTCTCCTCTAGTTTATGATGGAACCCACATGTTAAAACTAGACGAATATAATAAACAAATGCGTGTAGTAGATAATCGCACAAGTATCTCTATATGCATCCAGAAATTTGTACGCTGAGGCAGCAGCCACAGTGCTGCGCATATCGAAACCCAGCGGATAGCGAGAATGAATCCCACTAGCAAACAATGAACCGACCGACTAACAGACCGACAACCGCACGCACTGAACAACCTGTGCGGAAAACACGCACAGCAAACGCTACCAAAAAACCGCGCTACAAGAGGCCTGGCCCCCCGCTACAATTCTAAAAAAATACAGCTAGCCTAGACCGCTGAGCGGCTGCAACGGCAATGGAGGCGGCGGCGGTGTCAGCGACGACGATGGGCAATGATGGCAATGGAGGAAACGGAAGAGATGGTGTTTCATCTTCCGGTTGGCAGCAAGAGTGGAGGACCAGTTCGCGTATCGGATGTGACTCACTTGTAGCGCACGAACATCTTCTTCTTCATAGGCTGAAATTAGAAAAAAAGGGGATGAAAATAAAGGAAAGAGATGAGAGGTTGTGTACATATAATCCTTAGTTTTACTTTGACTAAACTTCATTCCTATTTCGTCATTAGTTCATTTTTACATTCCTCCTTTCAATTGTTCCTTTCGCGTTGTTTATTATACAGTCGTAATTTTTCTTGTTGTTTTAATAACGCGAAGTCAATTTTAAAGTGACGATTTCATCACTTTTAAAACATCACATTATTTCCTCAGATAAAATATAATGTAAGTGCATGATTTTCAACACAGAATTATTCTACGACTAATATGAATTTCGACATAGTTTTTCTAATTATGCCAAAAATATGCTTCATCAACCGTAAAACAGAAGCATTGATTCAGTCGATATAGAACAACACACGAAACGGGATAAAAAATATTTAAAAAACACATATTTTAGGTTCCAAAGAATTCTATCGAGGTAATGTTTAAAGAAAAATTGATTTATTTTCCGTTTACGTATTTACTTTTATTGTAATAAACTCTCTAAAAACATATTTAAAACAGTAATCCTGCATAAGCGTATCAGGAGCAAGCGTGTTATGTTTTACTTAAAATTGTTCTTATTCCAGGTGAGAGACTCCATAAATATAGTTGCTGTCAATTTAATTTTCGCTTGAGACGACCTCGCTCTTACTTCAACGAAGATTTCGATCTAGCGGAACTTTACCATAAAAAGATACGGCGAAACTGGAAAAGTCAGTAGACATTGCATAAATGGTAGTAATTTTCGTATTTATTTTAGAACATTAGTCATGTAGATTAACAGAACGAGATGGAAATTTCTTCATCTTTATTTCACTTACGGCGTCTGAAAGAGTAAGTGGTCATTGTGTTAAGAAAGCGGATTGAGGTGAGGAATAAAAATACTCACCTCAATAAAAAGAAACTTAACCTCTGAATTTTCTTTTACAGTTGAGTGTTTGTTCTATTTTTATGTTGAAGTAGTTCGCTCTAACTGAATGTGTAAATATGAGTTCCGCTTATCTGTTTTCTGAATGAACTTGACGAGACTAAAATCGATATTCTTGGCTTCTTTAGCTTCTACTCACAATATCTTCCAAACAATGAAGAAAGTAGGCTAAAGGCGCACTGACGGGAAGAGTTCTGATGTAAACAGGTTAAATGTGTTGACGCGGTCCACTTCTGGTCCTAGATCAATCGGTGGTAAAGGTTTCACAATTTAACACATCTTCTCCGCAAATAATGTTATTATGAATGTAAAATTATAAGTTTATTTTCTTAATAATGGTATATTAAACTCATAGAATAGTAAAATGTATAAATTGTTCTTTTACTGAACCAATAAACGAAAAAAAAAAAAAATTCTCTCCAATTTTATTTCAAAATACTTTCTGTTTTATTTCAATTTTTCTATATTATTTTATGATATCTGCAAGGGCTCTAATGACCTTTACGTTGACGAGCCCTAAAGTCCCACAAAAAAAACTTTATGATATATGACGTATCATTGTCGTACACGGTGATTTCTAAATTAATAATGGTTGGTAATTTTTAAAATGTATTTTTTAGTATTAAATTATTTTATCATCATTTATATACTTATTCTAAGAATACTTTTAAATTCAATACCGGCTATGTAAGATTAAGATGTGAGATTAGAGGACTGACTATTTAAGAAAATCCACTGGAGTTGTACTCCACTTCCCAATATTATGAAGTGTATTACGCATAATCTGTTGAAAATAAGGTTATGTGCAGCACCTATTAGTTATCTCTTGAAAATGTGATTGTTAGTAACTAAATAATAATCATTCATGGTTTTGTGTTATCTAATTTACTTCAACAAATTTTTTTGTAGAGTGTACTTTACTTTCTTTCCATTCAAATTACTGCCAATTATATTTACCGAAAGAAAAATATTGTGCGAAATAAATTTTAAATGTGTCAAGTCTAATATACGCTAGATCACAAGGTTTTGCTTACAGGAAAGTTAAAGACTATCTGTGGAATCAACTACCGATGTGAACTGTTTTATTAATTTCTTTCCTATTATCAAAATTAAAAATGCAAAATTGTTTCAAAGTTTTTTCTCAATATTATTACATCTATTAAAATTATGTTTACAATAATTTTATTAATCGTAGTTATAATTTTAAAATTGATTAGAACTTTTTTTTTTCAAAATCTGTATTAATGCGGAGAGGGTTATATACAACCGAAAGCGGGTAGGCCTATTCTATGAAGTCCCAACAATCCGCTGTGCGTATTTTCTGCGGCCCTCCGATAAATTTTGACATAAAAAATCAGGCATGCTACGAAATCGGTAAGTTACTGTGCTTTGCAACTTTCTTCTTAAATGTTATCGTATTATGATATTAGAAGTCAATAGTATTTAAAAATGCGAGAATACTCACAACTCATAGTGACATGTATTGTTAATCGCAAACGAATATGTGAGATGAATATGTGAGCGAACTACTTCACTGCCCTTTCCATCCACTGCAGGTAGTTTATAGTATCGTCTGCATGAGTCAGCCAAAGGGTGCACACAGTTGTTTCCGTACTTAATACGAGTAGTATGCTTTGTATAAGTGTGTTATCCATGAGTGTAATGTGGCATAGACTGTGTCTATAGAGTTGAAAAATTCAATCGCAAATCAAAAAGAAACTCAGGTTCTAAAAAACTTGTCTACTTGTCTCCTAACTATGTTTCTTTGTGTGCAGGCGTTGTGGGGCATATTGTCCCCTGGGGGTATTGTAACGTTTTACACAATATTGAAAAATAAAGGACGCTGACGATTGGGATATCAATGTCTACAGTAATCATTTAAAAATAATTTAAAATTTTTTATCCTATAAAGATGTGAATAATATTATAAAAAATATAGTACGTTCAAGCAATTACAATCTGGTACAAATTTCAACCATCCCTTTGAAGAATCTTCGCCCCGTGCACCTCGTGCAGAACAATTCACTCATTTACGTGCACCATCGAGCGTGCATGGCTGCAAAGCGGTGGTCTATACCGCACGCTATGAAATAGAGACATGATCGGGAGGTTCTATTAAATATATAGAAAGAGCGTCTCTATGACTCACCGGCAGCACGCTGAACCAGCAGGTGAGATCCTCCGAGACACCGAGTACGGCGCCCGCGTTGTCGAACTCGCCGCAGTAGTTGGGTGCCGAGAAGAGCGTGAGCAGAGAGCGTTCCGCAAAGAACTGGTATCCGTCTTCCACCACTTGGTGAGCGCGCACGATCAACGAGCAGCCATGGCGTTGAAGAAAGCGCGTCACCACGTCGCGTCCGAACACGAAGCTTACTCCGCGATCGTTCTGCGCCCATCCGCTCAAACCCTATGAACACAGACGTCCAGCAAATGTGAGTCCCAGGACTAAATACAATAGTTGAATTAAATAAGGAATAGGACTGTTGCCAGGCCAATGGATGGATAAGCTGCAGGGTCGTTAGAAGTTCCGAGTGGTTGTTATAGTGATAGCGCTCATTTGATACATTTACCGCGAGTGGCAGTGAGTGGCCAAGAGCGACTGAGTGTGCCAGACAGCAAAGTGGCAACACCGCACCTTCTCCTGACACTTACATCTCCACCAGCAGATCTATTCCTTTTATGTAATTCTACTTTATGACATATTCTACTACAAATTGTATTCATCATCAATACATTTCAAAATGATACACTAAACAACAAGCTTTAATAAATATTCATAAAATGTCTTAGTTGGAGCTGAAAGTAACTCATTAAGTATCCATACATACGAGTATCCATACATACAATTATGTAATTTCATATTATGTATCTATTTTTATATTTTTTATTTTATTTTTTATTTTATTTTTATTTTATTATTTTATTATTGTCATCTTATGTACATTTATATTTTCCAGTGTATGTTACTGACGATGGTTGCTATGCAGCCGAAAAAGCTTTCTAATACCAATAATAAAAAAAGAGCAACATAGAAACGACTTTTAATTTATCATGCTTTGATAATGTTGCTAAAGCACCACAATTACCAAGTATAATTTTCGGTGCCGTTGAGGTGGATAAGGACGCCTCCGATGCATTGTAAGTGCACAATCAGTCCACATTAAACCCCTAGCACACTTGGGTTACGGGTAGAAATGAGAGACAGGTAAAAATAATTTTAAAAAACGATATTGGTGATGAATAAATTATTTTTGGGACCGCTGAAGTGGTACTCTTATTACCACATAGGTACACGATCTTCCTCTATAAGGAATAATCACCCTTTGTGTTGGGGATGAGAAGAAGTGAAATGTAAAATAAATCGAAAGCGAAATTAGTGTTCAATTCGTAGTTTTCGTGGTCGCTGAAATAAATAGTGATAATCTAGAAGACGACAAAGTCCACAATCAGCCCGTATAAAACCATACCCCTAGAAAAGGGGATGCTATGCATAAATTGTCGATGATAGATATTAATGACGAGTTCTCAATTTTCGACAATGCTGAGAAATAGTGAAATCCCGATATCGTGAAAGTCGAAATTTGACCCTCAAGGAAGAAAGACACAACTAGCGCCCCTTAGCGGGGGTGGAAATGTATAGACAAAAATTATTGTAAAACAATTTTGAAACATGAAAAATGAAAATTGCATCGGATCCATAGCTTTAAGGTTGATGAGATTTTTAAACTACCAATGTCATTAAGTTTACGTTGAGATCACAAAGAAGCACGATGTCCTTAGAGCTGGGGATGGGAAAAGGGAGACATGAAAATAACTTTAAAAGATTGAAATTAAGGTCGAGTCCATATTTGTGTGTTATCTGAGATGACTAATCGAATGACATTATGTACCCATCAGACCACATGAGGTGCCCGACACCCCTGGAGGCGGAATTGAAAAGAGCGTGACACAAAAAATAAAAATAGAAAATGTCCCCGTAGAAAGAATTTTAGGAAAATGGACCCTCAAGGGAGTGAAATGGGAAATCAATGTTTTCTAAAAACGTTTTCTCCATTTCACCAGTGAAAATAAGGAAAGACTAGTACTATCAAACCTCCAACATTATTGGATAGCATTTTCGCTGGGTATCAGTGGGAATGAGAGGAAGAATAAAGTTGCAGACATATTACAAATTTACTTGAGCTAGCCGCGGGAACTAAGCTAGTTTATGATTTAGAAGATAAAAAGCAATTGACATTTACTTCAAAAATTAAAATTTTCTATGCTTTTCTGAATATATAGCATTTATATAATTGAACTTATATGAAAAAAGACCATAGAATTTAGTGAAAAAATATTATCGTAATTGGTAATAAAAGACAGCTGCTTTTATCTTTATACCACATTTACATTTTTCTGCTAAACTTTCAACGTTCATATACGTCCCAAAGTTTTACGTTCCAAGATTTTATTTGGTGTAAATAATTGATACAATTATATTAAAAATATTTTAATTCCAAAAATTTATAATTATGCTATGAATTTCGAGAACAACTGTAGTTGAATATTCACATGAATATTTTGCATTTGCACGTCATAAGTGCATGAATTGTATGGCTGTTGCAACAGTCACGAAACTCGTATGTAGCCAGACTTTGGTAGATGTAGTTAAGTTAGGAAATGTTGCGATAAAAAGATTTTCACGCGTGTACAGATTCTCTTTCTTCCTTTCCTTTCTTTTTCTTTCTTACTGTCTCTCTTTTTTCCTGTACTCACCTCTGCCGGATCGGACCACAAAAGGTCGCAAACGAGTCCCGAGTCAGGCACATCAATCGGACGGGGAATGTTCCGGATCTGAGTCAGAAAAAACACAGTTACTCTCTTTGTTCTTCATGAAAGCTTTTCTTTAAACTCTTTCTAAACCCACTTTAACACGTTCTTCTGGAAGAGTTGAACGAACAAAACATCAGTTGTAATAATTGAAGTATTTATAAAGTCCCGTTGTTTTTAACTATAAAAATAATATGAAATAGATAGTAATAAAACGTTACCAAACTTTAATTGTGGGTTGCAAACATTTAGGATAATCTTCCGAAAAACAAAGAAGAACGAGTTGTCTCTGAAAGAAAGAATAAAACGTGCTTTTTTGCGTAGGATTGCTATTGAGCGCCTTGCCGCTCCCCTGTGTTCGGTGGAGCCGGATAATGGTCCCAGCCGGTAGTCGAAAAGAAATTACTCACTGATAGGTTAATGTCTCTGCCATTACATGATGCAGAAAAAGGATACAGTAAAATTGATATGTTTAACTTAACTGAGAGAGAGAGAGATGATAGTTCTTGAGCATTGACGCTCCAAATTCGTTTGTATTCACACATTACCATTTTAAACACTGAAATTTAATATTACCTTAAATTTAATTATTATAATGTACTTCAAGAAAATGAACGATACATTGACAGCAAAATTATTCAAATAATTTTCTATTTAAGAGCATTTTTCTTGAACCTTAAGAAATTTCCTTCTGAAAAAAATTCCCGAACATTAATTTGGGCATATGTAATAGAACAGTAGGGAATTTTTAAAAAACATTTTTCATTTAGAATTTTTAGTTTATAAGGTTTGCATTTTAGCAGGCTACTATAGATAATGTTGAAATTGTAATGCAAATAAAATATTCAGCAGTAGAGCTATAATGCAGCCATTGCAAATACACTTGCCTCATTTAAATCGGATAACTGCGGTGAAAGTCCACCATGCGTGCAGAAAATTGTGCCCTCCACAAGCGCCGCTGAAATAATAAAACGTTCACTGTTAAATGATTCAATTAATTTTTCACATCTAGAGAACCCAATGAATAAAACTTCAAAATATCTGGTTTATTTCGCTCATCTTGCCGTACACATTGTACAATGCTGTTTTTGTATGATAGAATATCACGCTAGTATTTAAGTCATGCTTTGTTTTAATACATATTTCATATCAGTATTCGAATTAAGCTCAATATGTATTTCGAGTAAAATAAAAATGAATATAATTTTTTTAAACATCATTATCAAGTAATTTCTTTTGTTCTGCGATTACCGCGTTTCTTAGGTACACACTTACCTACAGGTAGACAGTTGAATATATCTGTGAATGTTTTCCACAATTTTATGCTATATCGACGCTTGCATTCCTCGTAGAATCCGTAAACCCTGAAAGATTTTAGAATAATTATGTTAGCAATACACTTTTCTCATCTGACAGTAATTGAGATACTTTAATAAAATTCTTGTTTTCTCGAATAGTGTACATAGGGTAGTATCGTATAGTGTAAATAAGGATAGTTAGTTAATAAAGTTTCAAACTAAGTACGTACCAAAATAATCGAGGCAGCTGTGTTAAATAATCAGATTTTTGTTTTTGTGAAAAGCTTCATTAATTGAAATGAATAAGTATTTCGTTTTTTCTAATGAACTTTTATTTAGGAAATAGAAACTATCTGAAAACCCTCTCTCCACACATGCAGAGTATGAACTATGTTCCGTGTCTCGAACGACGTGTACTCTACAAATATTTTTTTACCGCGGTAAAAATTTGTTTTTTTCTTCCCTACGTTATTAAATTATTTTGTGAAGGAAAGAATATTAAAACCTGATTTTTACCTGAAATTTATTAAGTATTTACTCGAAAAAACTGTTGTAAAATGTTTAGATAAGTCAAAAGCATTGCTTTTTGTTTTAGATTACAGGAAAAATCGATGAACCCAAGAGAATTATTAAATTTTACGAAAATATTATTAAAATAATTGATTAAGTTTGTCTAGTACAGTGTTGTGTATTGTATTGGTGGCGTATTATTCTCCTCTTGCTTTCCATCATGGTGATTCGAAAGTGCTTTAGAAGAAGTATTTTAAACTCTGGCTAAAACTATATAATAACCCGAATCCAAGTACAATATGTCCAAAATAATTTATTATCGTGACGACATTTTAAATCTGCATGGGACAATGTAAAGGACAATAAGTTAATTTATTCTCCGGAGTCATGTGGAGGTCTGCCACTGATATTCCAATCAATAAATCCAAAGGAACACCCTGGTCCGGACGGTGATGACTGGAGAGACCATTAGCTAAATCAGCTAAGGGTAATATTATTAAATGTAAACGACTTTTTTTTAGAAATATTAAATGTTATTTCCAAATGCATCATTTTTCAATATTATCCTTTGTAGACGTTTTTCGTAAAATACTAGTAAATATTCAAGGTTATTTCATAAAATGTTAACAACGCATTCTGTTGGGAAATTATGGGAAACATTATTAAAAACTTACCGATAAATGGTAACTCATAAGTTTCACGCCCTACAGTTTTAAAAGCTATATTCTGAAGTCTAAACTATCTCAAAATGATTTTCGCTTCCTTGTCTCATAACAGAGTTGATCTATAATATGGGATTACCCTAAAAGAATTATAGTTTCTTTTCTGTGAGCAACAAATGGAATTTTTATTAGGTAAAAAAGAAATAGGTAAATCGTTTAAAGTTTCCTTTTTAAGAGCAAAATATTTTTAAATGTAAGTGAGATATCTTTAGAATCTAAAAATATGTTACCTGTTGATGCTGGCACATTCGTGATTCCCTCTCAGCAGGAAAAAGTTGTTGGGATATTTTAGTTTGTAGGCAAGTAGTAAACATATCACCTCCAAAGAGTTACGTCCTCTGTAAAAAAAATACAATGTTCGTATTATAGAGATTTATAAATATTTAATTTTCTGTCAAAATTATATTCAAGGACAAGGAAACAAGTATGGAGAATTCGGCGGTTAATTACATTGGTCCGAAAATTGAACAAACAAATATTCATGTGTATAAAAAATGTATGTGTGTTTGTATACAATTCATTATTACTAATCAATAACTTCGACATACTTATAACATTGTATATTGTGTATGTGGAGACCGGTCATGTTCCCTACTCAATTGTAATGAAATATCAGAGTACAGTGTACTCGTATTTCGATATCACAAGGACTGATGTACCTCTGTTTTATTATTGTGTTACTTCATCATGAAAACATATCTTTAAAAGTTTCAATACATAATTATTGGTTGAGAACTCAATTACATACAGTATTTATTTTTTGTTTTAATGTGTATCGCTACAAAGGAAAAGTAATAACGACACCTTTTACTTTCAAGGCGATGAGTAATTTTTATCTTCGAATACACTATAAATTTCATTTGACTTGATTCAATGAAACAAATAAATAAATTAGTATCTAAAAAACAAATTAGAGCTCATATGAATAAATAAATTTCATAAACAAGAATTCGTTTAATAAAACACATTTTTGGGTAGCACTATTTGCTGGGTGATAATTTAATGACACTATGCGCCATCTCGTGTATGATCTATGTTTCAATCACTTTTAATGTACTAGTGTTATTGATCTAGATAAAGAGTTGTTTTAAGGTTCAAGCCAAAATCGATGAAACCAAATTATGACACGAAATAACATTCGCACAGGTATATAGATTACTGTGCTACACTCCATCAAACCGCTAAACGTTCGCAAATCGGAATGACTCATTAATTTGTATCAGTCTGCTGATTGGATACAGCGTAGTGATCAGCAAAATGGGGCATGAAAATGTGAAATACTCCTTTCTGAAGAAAAATTTCCAATAATTCTACTCAGTGATCGAAAGTATAATACAGTTACAACAAGCTTGGTTTTCTTTGAGAAACGTGATAAAATTTTTATGTTTGAAAGAATTAGCATGAACATTATGCGATACTAATGTGACAATAACCTAATTATAATAATTACGTTACAAATTCTTCCAAGTTATAACTGAATGTAAAACAAATTGTCTTATTAATCGTAAGATTTTTGCTGAAATATTGAAAACAGTAATGAAAACAAACGTGTTGGAATGTCATCAAAATACCGTAGATACAACAACTGTATTATAATTTATATGCTGCATATAATTTACGCCTACTTTTGATGCATCGTCGTCACTGTTCGTAAATTTGTCAGATACATTCATCAAGGAACGAAAATCCAATCGCATAGTCTCGCGCACATACATTGTATATGTTATGGGGTTTAAAATGTCTTAAAAAAGAACGTTCAAATACATTTTTTCATGTTTTTTTAGATTTTTCTAAAGATATTAACCCTTCTTTAAAAAAAAATCTATTTATAATCTTTGTTCATGAATTTTGATATACTTATATATTACTAGCTCGTAACCAACGTTACCCGGAATTTTTTTGGATCAATCTTTTGCTCGGAAGAAAATAAAATCTTTTGCTAAGATGTAAGTATTGTACGAACAAAATACTTTTATTTAATTGTTTTTTTAAAACATATGTACAGCATCCTATTTTACATATTCATATTATTAAAACTTTAATACCAAACTTGACTGTATACACCATTTTGAGTTACACCTCCAGCAACAAGAATAAATAAATCCTTGGATGAAATCACCCTTGAAAAAGCGACGTAAGTTATCCGTGAGAGAAACAAATCAATCAAAATGCCACCAAGTAGCCTAGCACATCTTTTCACCTTTAGAGGAGTTGTGCTGAACTTGGATTCACGCAGCGTCATGGCACTGTTTATCCGCAAAGTTTCGAAATTTATGGATTCAACAAGTCATCTTCGAATATACATTTTTGCATGACCCCCCCTTCACCCATTGGGGTTCAAGGGCAGTTCCCCCCCCCCCGTTCTTTCACCAATGGTGGTCCAAATCTGACGTAACACCGAAAGTGTCTGTATTCGTCTCAGCATCTCTGGTAGAATGGACTCACTCGCCGGGAGCAGACGAATTTTCGCTTCCGAGGTAATTCACAACGGCGGCACAAATTATTGCAATATTTCAATATTAATGAAACATTTATTGATTCCATAAATAATTCACCTTCTTCTCTCATTAAAAATTTCTCACAATATGTTTACTGCACATTTGAGACTAATATGATAAGAAACAAAAGCCAGAATGTGAAAAAATCTTTTATTTTATTCACCTCACCGAGCAACTAGTATTATCAAACTGTGGCGCTCCCTGAAAACTCTCCATTCTCCAATGGTACTACAATGAATGCCAAATCGACTCGTCTCTCGCATGTAGTACCGCATGAGACCAATAAACCCGTCTGCACGAAGCAGCCACAGGAAATCGCCAGCACTTGTTTATTGACGTCTCTGCGCAACTCTTTCCGAAACCGCAAAGCCGTTGCCAGATCCGCGTTTCGATGTGACAATCATTTCAAGAGACGCTCGCCAGAGGCTCCCGCTGAACGTCGTACCTCACAAAGGGAGGGAGGATGAGGCCTCGCGCATGAAATACGCACCCCATGAGGGAGGGAGATGAGTAAAAAAAAGCGGAAAGAGAAGTGCAACTCGCACCATTAATCGTAACTCCGGCGGGAACAAGTGGCGGAGAGGGCGCGTATTCGGGACGTGTGCCATGGACAGTACAATTGATGATCCGAGAAGGAACATAGCGAACGCGTTTTGTCACCGGAAGAGCGCGACTCGTGAGAGTTAGAATTTTATAAATCACCAGCTGTTGCGAATACAGATTAAGTCTGGCTAGAGTGAGTGTAGGTCGCGGTTTTCATTTAACAGAGATTTCTACCACGTTTTTTGGTTCTTTGAATTATATATTTCTAAATACTAACTTGACTTTCTTCTTATTAATTTATTTTAAACTGAAGTCTCTGAGTGCACAAACGCAAAAAAAAACATTTAATCGTTTTATTCGTGTAAAGGTAGGTGAGAATATAAAATATCACTGCTGCATGTTATTAAGGAAGTACTATGAGAGTTATATGTACTATAATTGAAGGCATAATTCAAGGAAAAGTAAATGAATACTAACCCATTCGTGTAGGGTTAAATGAAGCTCGGAAAAATTTAATATTATTGTTACATGTAAACAGAGTTACATTTCCAAGAACATATTTTAAAATAAATATAAAGTTAAGAAAAAAATACCATTTACACATAGAACTTTCTAAATTTAACTTTTTTAGACATTGATTCTTTTCGTGAGTTCAATAAATTTATTCATCTCAATCTAAAATTCTTGATTCTTTGTGCTTCATCAAAGAATGTTTAATTGAAATATCTATTCGTTTTTTTTACATAATCCATCCATACTTCCATACTAAGATATAAATGCGTAACGCGAAAGAGCGTCTGTCTCTTTGTTACTCTATCACGACTAAACCACTGAACCGATCGTGATGAAATTTGGCAAGAATATAGTTAAGATGCCCAGGATGAACATAGACTAATTTCTATTTTAAAAATGCGTGAATAGAAAGATAGAAATTGACTTTGACCATAAATGTAGATGAAATGAAAAAAAAGAGAGATATTCGCATTCACTGCCTAAACTGTTAGAGATAGGCGATAACTATGAATGGCAATATTTTTTGCCTCAAAGCGGTCTACAAAAAGTCCTCGACATTATATGTTTATCTACAAAGGTTCATCCACATTATTGAAAAAACGTTATTAAAAATACGAGAGTTAAAATACGTCAATTTAAGAGAATAATTTGGGAACGAAAAAATCAATCAACATCAAATTTAATGAATTATTTGCCTTGCGAATTTAACAAAGATAAAAACAGCATTTACATCATAAAATTCGACGAATGGTTTATATTTTACAAGAATTTTAATAGCGCAACCGCGTCATGCATCGGAAACAAATATTCGATCTGCGCGGCGCCCGCGAGATGGTGTAGTGTATGTAGTTAACTTTAGTATTAAATTAGTATTATTATGAATTTGAGAAATTAGAATGCTTAACATTTTTTTAGAAACCAGTAAGTAAAAGTAGTTTGATCTTATAACAGATAGAATTTGTTTTTTCCTGAGGAAAAGAAAAGTCTAAGAAAACTCCCGAGCAACGCCGGGTAATCAGCTAATATCAAATAAATACAAACTAATTCAAAACCTTGAATACACGGATTTTTTTAAATTTATTTATTTATTCGACCTTAACTGTCTCCTTCTACACACAGCAATGAGCAAAACAAGGATCTCTTACATTTTACTCTCTCTTTTCGTTTTCCACACTTTACTAATTAGCTGTTACAGAACGTTCCGTTCACCGTCCTCGCCACGTAGATGCGTGTCCTGTCATCTACTATCACATACACTATCTTATTCCTGCAATGCACATTGTAAAGTACTCTAATATTCAATATTTTGTTTCTGTTGTTATTAATGTCCACTTCTGTTTGATATTTAACACACCTTATCATTTACACTTGTAAAATCACACCACAAGCCCTTATCTGGTGTGAGTATTTTTTGGTAGAAGCGGGATCCACATAAATACCACAATCCCTATGGTAGTTTTCGTCGCTGCCACCAGCTCGGTTTGCCGAGCAATCAAACACACGTGTAATAACAATAAATAATGATTTAATACAAATTAACAAGAAATCTGAATTTACAAACGGAGACAAACTCCCAAAATCATTAATACATTTAATAATCTGTTATTACACAAGTAATGCTATTGGAAAGCATTAATTACACTTGGTTAAATTTAGTTGAAGACAACTAAATAGTAAAACCTTCAAGTTATCTGAACCTTCAAAATTATAAGTTGTTTTCCCCAACAACTTATACAAGTTATGACACTCGCCACTAGTAATGACTTCATTAAGACTACCGCAGCAGCCTAATGAACATCTGGTCTCCGCGACCTAGTCTTAGCTCAGTCACATCTCAGTGCAGGCGAACTCTACTCCCACGTAAAGTCTCTGAGGATCTTCACTCCTCCCAATATATACAGTACAAAAAGTCACCCGATCAGCAAATAACCACGCCTTTGCCACCACCGTGCAAGTACTCCTTTTGGTTCACCCCTTCGGCTTCTAGGAACGCAGAGACTGCGCCGTAGACGTCAAGTAGGTGACCGCAAACACCCTTCTCAGAATCTCCCATTGTTTTACATCCGGCGACGTACTTTATTCACCACGTTTTAAAATCCTTCTTTTCTGAGGTACACCTACATTCCAGTGGACCTCGCCTGTGTCAACGATGCAGACTGCATTCTCCGAAATCAATTGTACCTTCCTTAGAAGTGAAAGGTGTACGTTCAAACAATACATCAATAACTGAAGAGACTTAGGGTGGGTCCCAAGTTTGTCGCACTTCCGTCTTAGCACCGACCGCCCACTTATTGTAAGCTTCTTAACAGCATCCGGTTTGTGAAATGCAAAGAAATATTAATATTTCACAAATTGATAGAACGTCTTGGCGCCGACGTTACAATACTCCTTAATATAATCTGCTCTTTCATGTCCATACTTTGGGCAATCCCATAGCACATGGTCGGACGTTTCTCGACCTAATCCACAGCTACACCACTCATCTGTTTCCTTCACAAATCTCTTCAAATATGTTAGGAAATTTACATCTTCTGAAATGAATTCTGACATTAGCTTCAGTGGATTAAACCATTTTTTTGTTTTTATTGCATATTTTAAATGCGGAATATATTCATATGTTACTCTTCCCTTCCTCGTTATTTCCATCGTCTTTTCAAAGCTTCAAGTAGTATTTTAGTTAATTTTCCCCTTGACGTTTTACCCCCTTTCCTTAACTCCATATAATTCACTGTTAATTTTCTTTCTTGGTTTAGGCAATATCATCCTTTGATCTTTTGCACTTAGAGATTGATAGGCATCAAGCCTGTAATCCCATTTAGTGCTTCAGCTGACACCGTCTTATAGCATCCAGTTGCGTGCATTGAACAGTCTATTGGTCTGTATTTCCTTTCATATCAGATGCTTGTCAGTTTCTCATCTCACACCACACTACCATACATCATTATTTGCCGTAGTGCACCTGTATATAATATTTTTAGGTTTTTCCTAGCTATACCATTATGGTGTATTCCAACACAGAGCATACTATATAAGGTTTGTTGCACTTGCTTCTTTATGTATTTTAAGTTTTCATTTAAGCTTAACTTGTCATCCAGTACTACACCAAGATACCTATTACTTCTGACCACTTGTACTTTAGTTCGGTTAATTTTGACAATTAATTCCCTTAGTTTTTCTCGCGGATGCCCAAACCACATTAGTCTCGTTTTTGAAGCCGATATTTCTAAATTATATTTTGTCACATATTTTCGTACAGTTTTCTATTACTTCCTTTACGTTTTGCTCTAATGGTCGCCGTGAATTTGCATATGTCAACACAGATCATCAGCTTACGCAACCGTTTGCATCCCCTTTTCTTCCAATTCCCATAAAATATTGTCATCACTACTTTCCAATGCAGTGGACCGCTCGATGAACCCTGTGGGCAACCAATTCTGATGTTTTGAAGTACATCTGCATTCCCTATTGTTACTGTATCGTTCTTTCTTCAAAATAAGACGTTAAAATATTTAATAGATACCCTTGTATTTACTTCTTTTGTAATGTATTAACTATACGTCTCCACCTGACATTGTCAAATGCTTCTTGTATATCAAGGAATATACAAGCAATATTTCTCATCTCATATTGTTATATATTTTAACTGTTGGCGCAATGCATCACTTGTTCCTTTCCCAGGCATAAATCCATATTGTTGGCTGTGCATTGTACCAGTCGTCCAAAGATGTTTTTGTATTCTCTTTGTTATGATCTTGTCTAGCTGTTTCCCATATGTGGATAATAACAAAATTGGTCTATAAGATGATGGATTTACTTGTGACCTGTCCTTCCCTTTTAGGAACAATTTTAATTTACTTATTTTCCAGCGTCGTGGAATATAGGATGTTTTTATACATGTTGTAGATGTCTTGAATTGCCCCTAATAATGGATCTAATGTTTTCTTCACCATTTCGTGCGTAATGCCTTCATAACCTGGCGCTTTTTGATTTTTCGCTGCTGTTCGGATCTCTTCCTGTGTTATTTCTTGTACTATGTCATTCTGTATATTGTCATATTGCCATATTTCCTTCATGTCCTGCCTATATAATGTATTAAGTAGCGCTTCCCTTGTTACCTTCCTTGTTGCAGTAAATTCTCCGTTTTTTAATGTTCTCCATATTTGTCTACGACGTATCCTGTTTATACTGATTAAGTATGAGAGCCGCCATACTGATTTGGCGAATGATTTCTCCATGAAATCAAAACAGCTCTGTCTTTTCGCTTCTTCTATTTCTAGTTTATATTTTATCTTCATCTTTCGATACTCTTTCACTGCTTCTGTTGTATCTCCATTTCTCTATTTAGTTTTCTGCAGTTTATGCCTGGCATTATTCAATTTCTTCTTTAGCTTCCATAATTTGGTTGCCCCCAGCTTAATTTTTAATCCTGTTTCTATTATTCTTCATACATTTCGCGCTCACTCGTAACAGTCCTAACTGCAATTGATCTATCTTTTCAACCACTGTATCCCTCATTGAAGATTCATATCGTGCTATTTCCTCTTTAACTGTTCCTATTTTATGTTGGAATTTTTACAAATCAATTCTTCTAAAAAAATATTTGTTTCGAATCATACTGACTTCTTTTCCCTAGTAGTGTTATTTGTATCCCGCGATAGTCACTAGATAATCCTTCCGTAACTCGCCATTCTTGTACTTCTAACCTGGTCCACTTGTTTATAAGCATTATCTTCGTTCCCCGTAAAATGGTATAATTCCATATTCGTTCAACACCAACAAACCTGTTGTAATTTTAAAGTTTCCAAATATTTGTCCTATCTTATTAGTACATATATCTCCTAGCAATTTTGTGCGTGCATTTGTATCAATACAGAACATAATTTCTCTATGTTTGAATTCTGATAATATTTGCTTCATTCGTTCCAAATCTACTTGTAATTTGTTTATACTTCTACAGTAATAATTGATGACAATTATTCCTATACTATGTCAGATGTATTCCACCACCTGACAATGTGTCGTTAGATATTTGCTATGAACCAATACGTCTCCTTTTCCTCTCACAACTATTGCACTCCATGGTGATTCCGTTGGTATTATTCTGTATGATAGCGGAACATGCTGTAAATGTCCTCGCAAACTATACAATTCCTGATAACCGATATCAATATTTTCTCGTTCCATATAATCCCCCATTTCATGTGATGGGAGTTTCCTTCTCCGTATATTTTGTTGGTGTATTTTAATCATATTTAACCGTTTCTTGGACCACTCTTTGGGCATTTTTATATTCAGGACAACTCTGATCTACAGTATTGATCTTTCTTCTTCCCCTTCCTTTTACAATTGATGCAGCATGGTATTTTCCCTTCTGTTGGGCACACATTATACCTATGTCCTTCTAGGCCACAATGTCTGCAGGTGTCCTGTTTCTCACGGCAAGATACTGACATGTGACCAAAACAATGACATCGGTAGCATCGTATATATGTGATACCTTCAGTTATTCTTGGACTTGACAAATCAATTTATAGACGCCCCATTATTAGTAGTACTGTAAACTCTCGACCTAGCATCTCTATTATCCAATTCTCATACTCTCTTCTCCTTTGTTACTCCTTATATACTATTCTAATATCTTTAATATAAGTGTCTAACCCTTTTACATGCAAGTTTTTAGTCACTATCTCTTCCAGTAACACCTTTTCACTTTGCTGTTTAAAGACTCCATGAACTCGCAGACGTGGCTTCCCTTTATCTATTATTCTATGTTCTAATTCTGTTTGTTCTTTTAAACCTTCGCCAACTTCTTTTCCGTCTCATTTGGTAGAACCATCATCAGATTTCCCACAATTGTCTCCCGTGTTGGGTCAAAACACACTTTGGTCGCAGATTCGCGTAATGTCTCCTTTAGTTTATTTTGTATCCTTCCTTCCAATGGTCCCTTCGAGCGCACAATTATGACTTCATTTTTCCCTTTTGCCTGTCTTGTTTGTACCACCCCTGCATATGTTTGCCTCCATTACGAAGTATCCATTTGCATTTGGTTCATTTGCTCACTCAAATTTTTTTCTACACACTTAGTGAGTCTTGGTTCAAATTCCTCTAACGAATAGTCTTGCCCACCTTCCCCTGTATTATTTCCGCGTATCATTATCCGTTGCATATTTCTTTGTTCTACTTCTACTCGTTGTATGCGACCCTGTAAATCATTAACTCTCTCATCTATTACATTAACAGTCTGTTCTGTCCCATCTTTTATCGCCTGCACCACTCTCTCACTTTGTCTAGTTACATGTTCTATCATGACACTCATCTGCTCCACGGCATTTAACATCATTCCATCTTCGATGCCGCTATTTTGTAGATTTTCCATTGTGTTTTCCATGATTTTTAGTTCTGTCCCCTTTCTTAAATCCTCATTCATTACATTTATACGTATTAATTCCTGCCACAGTTCACTACATCATCTGTTATTATCCCCTGTATTGGAGAATTTAATCTGCGAAATTTTTCGCCTTTAAAAACTCCCTCCTTTTTTAATACGCATTCGAAGTGTCTTTCCCCATCAACTCCCTTTCTAACTATTTCCTCATTATGTATAGCCTCCTCTTTCTTTAATTTCCGTCTCCTTCCTCTCCACTGGTGTTGTTTCCCCCGATGGTAACAATATTTCACTCAAACCGCTGCTGAACGGTGATATATTCTCTGCTTCCGCCACTTTCCGTGTCTGTTCCATCTTCTTTTTCTGGCATTCTGTTTATGAGTTGTTTGCTTAGTTATTATTCCATTGATTTAGTGATCCTATGTATTACACATATGTATTCAATGTTACTGTTATCATCCTGACTAATTCAATTTGTTCATTCTGCTTTAATTTATTTTCAGTAAATTATTATTAATTTTACGTTAAATTGTTCCGTTTATCTTCTTACCGCCTTAATTTACTGAGCACTATACCTTTTATTTCATGAAAATATGTTCATCCGTTTAGATGTTATGCGGGTTTTTGTAAAAATATTCGTTTGTCTGTTTGGCATTAATTTTCCATTATGGTGGCTTCTATCAGCTCTGTTGCTTTATATTTTGCTACGGAGGCTTCTTTGTGTCCCTATTATCACGCCTCCTAAGATATCCGTTCTATCTTCTATAATTTCCTGGATTCCTACACACTTCCCTCATTACATCTGTATAGTTCAAATTATGGCAGCTGGGAGGGCGCTATCCTTCAAATTTGTAGCGGTACTCCTGTTATAAACATATGGCCTTGCTGTCTAGATTTGTTTCGAGCTACAAATCCGTAACGTAGTGCTACTTCGACACCATTGTTAAGTGAAAAAATTGTAATTTCAATGTTAACGTGTTTCCCATCCTGGGCCGGGTTTTTCTCTGTATTTCCTTCGGGTAGGTTTTCTTATACAGGTTCTCTAGGCTTTGTCTAGGGGCGTGTTTATTGTAACAATAAATCGTGAATTTAGTGTTTTTTCAACTCTTATGATTTTTAAACACTATACTCAGAATAATCTATAGTTCGATAATAACTTGTACATGTAAATTTACGAACATATTTGCGTTAAATTACAAACATATTGACATTATATATGTATTATAACTCGCAGCTAACTTTTTATCTTATCTAGGAACTTTTGGTGAAATTTTTGAATCCGCCTCTGCCTTAGGGCCCTTGATCGGAATTGATGGAATGGTCCCTTGCTTGCTTCCGGAGAGTAAATTAGCTTATTGTCCTCCACATGGTCATACGCAGTCTGTACTGTTTTTTGACAATAAATTTATTATTATTGCCTCTGTTGAAAATACTTCCTCATCAAGAAGTGATTGCATAAAAGTGTGAACATGCAGGAGCTTGCATAGATGCTCCTTTGTTTTGTTTGTGCTCTAAAGGAGACTGATCTATTCTTAAAAGTAAAAGGGACGCTTCTGTGGAGGCTCCTTTGTGTCACGCATGTTAACAAAGGAACTGCTTATTTGTTTTGAAAGAGAAAGTGACGCGTCGGTCGCCTGAGCGTCAGTAAAACTATTTTTGTAAGCGAGAGGGATCCGTTACTCGCCTGAGAGTCTATGAACTAAAGGTGCATGGGCAGGTCACGTGACTGTTTGTAACTATATAATATGATGCTTCATGCTGCCTCGAGGTCTGACATTGTAGAGGGATGGGTCCAGGCATATGCCGAAAGTTCCGATCCAGGGTGATCGCAGAGAAACCTAAGGGTTTCTGGAAAACCATGTTGTTGGTTTAGTAGAGTCGTAGAGACTTGAGTTAACGGCTTGATTGAAAGCATTGGTATCTTGTGTGTTATTTGAAATTTATTTCATTATCAAATTAGAATGTGTAGAGTAGCATAAGTGAACTTGAGTTAACTGCTTTATTGAAAGCATTAGTATCTTGTATGATATTTGAAGTGTAGTTCATTATCAAAGTGATATTAGTATGATATTGGATATTTATTTCCATTTCATCACATTACTTGATTTTTGTTTGCATTTCATTTGAATTTTGTTCTACAGACCAAACAACTTTTTATTCAATTAAATTTTATTATTATTTAATTGCTTGTTTGGTTTTCCCCGTGAACACGGGGTGGTGGCAGAGGAAACTACATCAAACGAAGAGCAACTAGCACTGAGAGAGGGGCTCCATTAAAGTGTAGTTACATTTCCCTTTGTAACGACCGGATTTAGCTGGTTGTCACAAAAGCGTTATCTATGTTCTCCCATCAACAATTCGACCGGACCATGTTTGAAATTAACGTAATACTTCTTTTAATTACATCAAATAAGCCACTGTAGATAGTATACGCATATTTTATAAGCAGCATGTACTGTAGCTATCATATATTTTAATCCCGACTCACTCACTTCAAAAGCTGTGAAACCATTCACATGAAGATCGATTTAGGTCACGCCATGATGCTTGTATCCTTCAATTTGCTCTTATTTCGGCACTAATAGACCGATTTTCCTCAAATTTTCTTCTACACACTCAAAACACTGTCCTCTTTATGACTATTTACAATTTAAATACCGAGAAACTCCTGAAATATATTATCCCATACTCGTGGTACAGAGCTCTATTCAATACGTCTGATAACTAATACGGATTACATTCTTTGAAACGTCCGTGCGATTAACAATATCGTCGACTCACTACAGAATTGTCTAAGCACTTTTAGGTTTTTCCAACGGTCGCCGAATGCCAGATGCTACTCCAATGACAATCGGATGATTGACCGCGTCTAATTGGCAAGTACTCGTAAGGTCGTAACGTAGCGATACACAGCCGCCATATTACAGGTAGAGGTTCTCCACTGCCACCAACTCGGATCCCGGAGCAAACATATACAAGTATTAACAAATAAATATAAATTTAATATAAAAATGTTAATTAGCAAATGAATAAATACAACTGAACTGAACAAATAAACAATAGCGAACAAAATTTAATATACAACTGAACATTACTCGTGTAGAAAAATACAACATTACAGTAGTTGTACTTTTGGTTAGATTGTACACCCATGTACTATTGGTTATTTGTCCTCAGACTAAACAAACAACACCTCTTCCAGACTACCGCAGCAGTCTATCTTCAAACATGTCTTATAAATAAGGTTACCTCGGTATCACCCAATAGCGCATGCCTACCTCTATTCCCTTTAGAGAATCTACCTGGATTACACTCAATCCCTTATAGCCTATATATACGCTTAGCGATCATCCTGGACCGTACAATATGACTTACGTATCAACTCAGCAATCTTACATCTGAACCAGTGAGACCTCTCGCGCACTGTTTGTATCGGCCGGCGAAGTCACGTAGTTTTGCTCTCACACAAAGAGAGTTCCCCAAAGGGAACCCCTCGACGGCGTCGCCAACGCCCGAAGCGTCACTTTCACTTGTGACCCTGCGGCAACACCTTTTCTTTACGGTGACGCCACCCTCTGGAGCTTCGAAACTGCATTGATTCTCGCATCAAGTGTATTTGGTGATAAGGAAAACTCGCATCTTTTGGACTTTTAAGCGTTACCAACAGTGCTTGAAATAAAATAAATAATACGCTGAATATTGTTCGAATGTGGCTGACTATGTTACCATTTCCCTTAGAAGATATAATATGTTGCTAACATAGAAAAGAAATAACTTTGCACTATGCAAATATTGGCTAACCTGCTCCTGCCGTTAGCTGCGGTCGTGAATGAGCTCTCTCTATTTTTCTTTTTAATCTTTCTAATTATATTATTTTTTCGAGTTTTTGTGATTCAGTAGTTGTATTTTGATCCTAACTTTCATTGTAGCGTAAAATTCTTTATTATGTTTGAGTGTTAAGTGAAAAAACACTAAAAACATTTCCGAAGGTTTTCAAACCCAACGGACCAAATATAATTTCATATTGTTTCCATTAAATTGCTTCATTCAAAGGTGTGATAAAGTTTACGTAAGTACAAACGGAATCATAAATTTAACGTTTTGGTGCATTAAAATTAATTATTTTGGTGTATTTAGATTTTCTGGTGCGTATTGTTGCACTGCTCAAGTTTCGTCGCCGTAAATAGAATTATTCCAATATTTTACCCTTTTTTTCTTGATTCTTTTTGTAGTTATTCATTACACTCTAACGTAATGTTCCCTTAGTTATTGTCGAATTAATTTATCTGCAGTTGTCCTCCTAAATTATTATTTGTCATTTTAGTTGTCTGTTTGTTTATTTACTTATTTAAATCTTGCCCTATTGTTGCACCCAAGTTTTCGTCATCATAATTTCATAGAATTATTACATTAATTTACAATTCGTTTTTCTTGATTTTTTCGTATTTATTTATATTTTAACATAATATAGAGTCGTTATTGTCGAATTAATCTCCAGTTGTCGTCCCAAATAATTTAACATAATATAGAGTAGTTATTGTCGAATTAAATAACCTCCAGTGGTCACCCTAAATAATTATTTCAATCATTTTTGACGTCGGTTTGTTTGTATATTTAATTTATTTAATATCTCATTTGTAACTTCCATAGTAATAAACATATTATTGTACTAATATCCTTCATTCAGTGTTAGTTGTCAGTTTTCGTGTATTCTTATTTGCTTTTGTGGTTAAGTTGCTAACTAACTCACAACAATGGACAGTATCGCATTCCTCAATTCATCTTCAGAAAGCGTACAATGACTTGGTATATTATATTTACACGGATCAGTGCGCTGGAAGAGGTTAATAAGAACACAACCGGCGGTTGGACTACAGTCAGGAATTCTCGCCGTCCTTCCATCTGCTATCACCCGGTTAGACCAACGACACATGCACTACCCCAACTCTTCACTCAGAATAGGTTTAGTGTGTTAGATGACATGTCCCTGTTTCCTCCCTTTACCTACTCGTTTCATTCCCTCCCGTCCAGTACTCAGACCTGTTCACACACCACGCACTGGTAAGCACAGTCGCCCAAAACCACGTAGAGTAGTGCTACCCAGAGATATGTCCTCCGTTTTGCGTGGATTGCTTCCTAGCCAGTTCTCAGTTTCCGGTTTCTTGAAGCCAAACGCTCGTTTGGCTGAAGTTATTCGAGAACTGGACACCTACACTAAAAAATCTCACGGAGCGAGACACAGTATAATCATAGGTGGGCAGAACGATATTAACTTGAGTGGTCATTTCAACGCGTCTGAACATCTACAAAAATATAAAATGGCCTCTCAGCACACAAACATAGTACTCTCTAGCCTGCCTCAACGCTTCAACGTTCCACAAATAAACCACAAAATTAACCTGGCAAACATCTCCCTCAAACATCACCTGGCAGACACAAAAATCACATTTTTTTGTTTTGCAACCACACCTGACTGCCAAGGACTTTACCCAACAGGGTTTACATCTGAGACCGACTGGGAAACATCATTTCAGTTCACTCCTAGCATCACATATAGCCTCACGTCATTCACCTGCCCCTTTACCCACACCTATCCCTCCCACTGCTCCTACCTTATCTCCACCTCCCTCTGCTACTACCTCATCTCCACCTCCCTCATCTCCACCTCCCTCATCACCACCTCCATCTACTCCTACCTCATCACCATCTCTCCACCTATCTCCCCACCCATTTCTTCTCCTCTCCCCGTTCTCCCACGTCCTCATCTATTCCACCATCCACATTTCCTGCCGCCCCCATACAACGTTACAATTTGCGCTCAGGAGTACGATGTGGTACTCAAAGGTGACAATCGCGTTCGGGTGTAGTGTGCGGATTTGATCCGGAACTAGAAGCTGTACCAAATTCAAATCTAACGTCGATTCCATTTCTATTGAAACACAAATACTTTGTGAAAATAAAATAATTATATTTCATCATAATGTCCAATCCCTTTCAAACAAATTGACAGACATTGAAATTCTGGTACACGAAAGTCGATTCGATTTGCTATGCCTCACAGAGCATTGGCTTTCAACTAACAACATCAACGATACTGCTATTTCTAATTATTATTTAGCAGGTTCATACTGTCTGCAAAATTTTAAAGGCAAAAATCCCATGGAGGTACGTGTATCTACGTTCGTAATGATATTTTATCTCCTCCACTGACAGGCTACGAGAACTTCTGCGTAGATAGGGTGTTCGAATTTTCTGCAGTTAATCTGACCGACACCGGTATTGTTGTTTTGTGTATTTATAGACCTCCTCAATCAGATCTTGACATATTTTTTCNCATATCACACACAAATCTACTAAATTATCGTTTATATGTGGTGATTTCAATATCGATTTCGTGAGTACATCCGACTCTGCACGTTCACCAATTAATCGATTCAAGAATCTTATCGATTCCTTCAACATTATTACTACTATAAATGAACCCACTCGTCTCTCCGGTTCATCTCAAACATTGCTAGATCAAATTATCGTCAACAATGGAATCTCGAAACTCTCTGAAGTGTTTATCGCCGGATACAACGATCACCTTGCTCAAATATTGACTATTAATAATAAACTAAAACCACTTAAAATCCTAAAGAAATTTTAAAGAGAGTTTAATGACACAAATCAATCCATATTTATAAATTCTTTGCTTGAAAAACATGGAAAGATGTTTACAAAAACCAAAACACCGACGATAAATTCAATGTATTTATCTCAATATTCCTAAAACATTACAACTCTAGCTTTTCCATAAAACGCAAGTTAATTAACACAAAGAAATACAATAGATGGATCACCCAAGGGATAAGAATTTCTTCAAAAAACAAACACCGTTTATATTATCTTTCTAAACACTATAACCAACCACCCGAATTCCATGATTATTTTCGTAAATATAAGACTATTCTCCGAAAAGTAGTCTATGCAGCTAAAGTAATGGAAAACGACAGGCATATACTAAAATCTAACAACCGGATGAAATCCATGAGGAATATTGTTAACAATTAAACGTCAACTTCTGAAAATCGCGAAGAAAATGTTTCTTTACTGAACGATGGCAAACTCGTATCAAATCCTCAGGACATCGCAAGTTTGTTTAATTCTTACTTCTCAGAATTTGGTAAAATAACGAACTCAATATATCCAAATCAATGTCCTCCAATTATATCCACCCACGCACCCAATTCTATGTTCACTTCCGAATCTAACGCCAGTAAAGTCATGAGAATCATCAGCACATTAAAAAACAATTTTTCAACAGGTATAGATGATATACACGAGTTTATTGTTAAGTTTTCGTCCCACGGTATATAAAACCCTATCATAAATAATTTTAATAGTTCTTTATCGGAAGGGATTTTTCCTAACATATTTAAGAGAGCTAAAGTGAAACCTTTACACAAGAAATGAAACGAACTTAATATTGGAAATTACCGACCAATATCTCTACTACTCACTTTCTCAAAAATACTAGAAAAATTGTTCCATAAGCATCTTCTAGATTTTTTTATCAAAAGTAACATTTTCTCTGACGATCAACACGGTTTTAGCTTGTATGGTCCTCTTCCATACAAGCGCCATATTTTCTTTCTTAAACGATGTTACCACATCTCTTGACCGTGGAGAAAATCCTCAGGGAGTTTTTCTTGATGTATCCAAAGCATTCGATGTCATCGACCACGAAATTCTCCTTTCAAAATTGCATTTTTTAGGCATTCGTGGACTTCTACATCAATGGCTAACTTCTTATTTAAAGGATAGATATCAACAGGTCGAAACATTCTATACTAAAAATAAAATACTTCAGCGTTGTCTTTCAGAAACAAAGTCACTTACTTGCGGAGTACCCCAAGGTTCAATTTTCGGTCCTATACTCTTTTTATTGTATGTGAACCACATGTCATCATCCACATCAGTTTGCAAAATGGTTCTTTTTGCTGATGACACTAATTTACTATGTAAACACGCCAACGCCCAAAAAGTTTTGTCTAACCTTTCGACTTGGTTCCATGCAAATCGTCTCATTGTAAACACTAACAAAACAAAGTGTATGTCATTTCACAATAGTATCACAAAATCGTTATACCAGGTTTCCGAATCTTAGTTATCGTAGTTAGTCCACGTATTTCCCGTTGCGTATATTTTGCAAACGTTTACTCCCATTTACGATACGGCATACCCTTCTGGGGTAATTCCGGTCACAGTACTCAAACTTTCAGAATTCAGAAGAGGATAGTTCGGATAATTTGTAAATCTCACCTCCGAATCTCTTGTAAACCTTTATTCTAGGAATTAAATGTCTTAAAACTTCACTGCATCTATATTTATGAAGCGGTCGTGTTTGTTAAGACCGAATTACTGAAGTGCCACCCTTGCTTCATACGAAACAGTCTCGTTCACGAATATACTCCCAATAGTAATAATTTTCATCGCCCTAGTGTGTCAACCACTCTTTGCCAAAAATAACCATATCATTTGGGAATCGTTCTATATAATTCCCTGCCCAAGAATATAAAAGATAGTATGAAATTGTATCTCCTCAAATCCGCAGTTATAAACTACCTCCTGCACAGGTGCTTCTGCAATGTAAAAGAATTTATTAATTTTAATAAAAGTTAAATCCGTCTTGTACTTTATCACGCCATTGCTGTAGTATTTTTAAATAGCTTTTAACAATTTCAAAAACTGTATTCTTGCATGATTGTGTTGTCTTATGGCTTATATTAATTTAGTTTTATGTGTACTTAACTTTGGCACGGTTGTGTACATTAATTCTGTAGCCCCATCCTGGCCCGGGTTTTTCTCCGTTTTTCCTTCTGGTAGAGGCGAATTTCTTATACCGGTTCTCTAGGCTTTCTCTAGGGCCGCATTTATTGTAACAAAAAATCGTGAATTTAGTGTTGTTTCAATTCTTATGATTTTTAAACACTATACTCAGAATAATCTATAGTTCGATAATAATTTGTATATGTAAAATAAATTTTTTGTGTTAAATTAGAAACATATTGATATTCTATTACTATTATAACTCGCAGCTAACTTCTTATCTTATCTAGGAATTTTTGCTGAAATTTTTGAATCCGCCTCTGTCTTAGGGCCCTTGATCGGAATTGATGGGATGGTCTCTTGCTTGCTTCCGGAGAGTAAATTAGTTTACTGTCCTCCACGTGGTCATACGCAGTTTGTACTGCTTTCTTGACAATAAATTTATTATTGACAATAAATTTACTATTGACAATAAATTTATTATTATTGTTCAACTCTTGAATATGCAAATTATTAAAGAAATACAGGTGCAAATACTATGCGTGAGCAAGAAAATTGTTATCCGAAACGCAATGAAATGAAAAAATAGATCGATACTAGAATATCTTAAAAGCAGATTCAATTTGTTTCTTTTTTAATGTTATGTTAAAAATTATGAGTCATCTAGCACGTATTCACATTTGCACTCACAGTAGTTAACTTAAGGTTTTATGTGCGTCAGATTGATTAGGTTTAAGTACCTCAAAAAATGTTTTAAATGATAGTTTGAACCATTCTCTATCCAGTGGCGATGAATTTTCATACCATTACGGCGCAAAAATTTGAATTATTTGACTTTACATTAGTATGGGCTTATATGGAGAAATTTTCGCGGGCTCATGTTTTATTTCATATTCTGGAAAAAGTATCGGCTTAAAATAGCGGAAAAAACCTACTGAAACACACCAAATGGAAATGGGAACGCAATGATGTTTAAATTTTCATACCTTACGGGTCATTTTCAAGAATAATTCACCAAAAACTGTGGGAAATACTGTTCTAACTGAAATGGCAGCCGCATCACGTGACTGAAGACAATGCGATCCTTGTCAAAGAGGAGTCAAACGACAGTCTAAATTAATTATCAAGTTTCAAAATCACATTATAAGTAGTCTTATTCAATATAAAAAGTCAGTAGAATGAATTATTAATTAATAAGAACTACTTTGGTGAATATTTCCAGGTTTCCAGATACCTTAAGCCATTTCAAACTACTAGAGCAGGGAAAATTTGGAGTGAATCAAAATGCAATGTATTCTTATAAGCACGAATGCATTTAAATTATCATATCAATAATCCATACAGTATTATATTTGCAATTCTAATTCAGTTATTTCGGTTGTTATGAAAAACTTTTTGTTAGAATATTGTGTATTTCTTTCCGAGTTTTATGTCCATGTAAAAAACGAGGTCTATAAAATAATAAATGGGAATAAAATAACCACGTTGTATCATTTAAACTTCCTATGCATACACGAGAGTATATTTTTTCTAAACACGTAAACCAAAATCATACAAGGGGTTATTTTAAAGAATATGAATTTTTAATGATTCCGAAGTCAAGAAGTTTTATTGCCTCAATACTCAATAATGCTAAACTACTGCAACATGTGGCAATGTCGTGTCACGGAATCTGGCAGGGTTGTATTCTATTTCCCACCCTTCGTGTTCTGCCGCATTTTTTGTGGAACAACTTCCTTAGGAGAATAGTTCCCAGTTTCTGAATTTATAGAGCGAACTTTCACAGGTGTTTCGTAAACATCGATCCTTTACAGTGGAAGGGATGGTGAACAATACCATATAGAGTCCAGGATTCGATTCCCGGTTCATCGTTATTTTCACCTAAGGAAATTTATCACATACCATCTTCACGTGCAGGGTACACGGAAGAAATATATGCGTAACGAACTTTATCAAGTAGGTACGTATGAAAACGGTAATTAAGTGCACACAGCATAATGTACACCTATTCTCCCGTATGGGGATGTGTCTCATGTCTTCCGAGGTTTAGGTCTGGGTGGAATGGTGTAAAATTGTGGAATGAGAACGGGTGGTGTAGTGGTTAACATCCCTCCGATCTCAGCAGGAACCGGGTTCGATTCCCGGTTTCGTCGTCATTTTCACCTGACCGAAAGCTATCACATATCTTCACGTGTAATAATACACAGAAGAAATAAATGCAATATCCTATAAAAGCGTTAATTTTATTGGTACATAGATTGTTACACATTTGGTATTATCTTGTTTCTAGTTATTTTTATTATTATCTTTAAAATTTTCTATCAACATTCCTGAAATATAGAACATTAAAGCTATTGATTTGATATAAATAGTGTCTTTGCTGTTCTTAAGTTGAGAAATTCACTGTCATGAAGAGAATAATGTGTGAGGTCGATGAATTTTTTAAAACGTGGCATGGCTGATCAATCACGATGTGACCTTCATTGTGGTCGCTTTGGAGGTCAGATATATATTCAAATATGCATTGATGTACGCAAAGATTTGTTGTTAAACTTGCGCAAAAAATCCCTTAAAATTCTGATGAAATGCACCGTTGAAAAACATTTTTGATGAAGTTACATCATTTGACTCTGCTTTCAAAAGGGGGAATAAATAAGTTCCACTTTCACAATTACATTTTATATAATAGTGTAATCGTATCTTAAAGACACGGAATCTGAAGATTCACATTCCCCATTTCTTTTAATAATTAAATAGATTTCCCAATATTCCCATTACATTTAAAACTCACTTTTTTACATGGAATAAAGCTATTTAATACCTGTTACTCCTCTCACGGAATCGAAAATCTTTGTGTTCCCGAGAGGTTGTTTACTTTCTAGATCTTAGATTTACTGTCTCCATTTTGTTTCTAACGTTCTTTTCTTCATATATAATATTGAAAAGTCCGCCGTTGGATATTGTTATAACACAAGTTTTAAGAATTTTCTCTTAAGTAACACTCGTTCTTCAAATTTCAAACTATTTTCAAATATTCTCCTTCATCTACGCTTTTTAAGTCTAAATTCGTCCAGGAACATGTTAATAAATGAACAGTTCCTCGTCTATGTATCTGGCTGCTGAACAAATTTCGCGAGTGTGACGTTCGAATCGCACTGTATCCATAAGAACTTGAGCATTTCGAGGTATCGGCACGTGGTCGCTGCTGCGTCTATTGAAGAAAACGATTCATCATTCCCCTGTCAGAGAGCAGCGGGGTCAGAGGTAGCACGAAGTGCGATACGCTTCCCCACCACCCTTAACGGAACGACCTTTTCTTTGCTTCTCTTTTTTCCCCTTCCGCCACTCTCACTCATTAAACGTTGCTCTTCATGCATGAATTCATGAGCTTCCTTATCAACAAGCCGGCAGTTTGCCACGCCTCTAACCCTATTGCCGGAAAAAATATGCATGACTTATTGCGTGCTTCGATTTTCCTCCGCCAGGTTGCCAGAGCGCATTTTCGGAAATAAACTCCGCGCGTGTATCGTGTATCCGTGACGTCACGAAGACTCGTGACGTCAGAGAAGTAGGTTCGATGCGATGCTCGAGACATCGCAGGGCGCCACAGCTACGAAGGAGCGTGACCTTTGTGACGTCAAAGGGCTATGCGGAGCAATTACGTTTGAAAGGCGGTGATTGGAAGAACGTTCGTCTTTTCCCGAGTTCCCCGATGTATTTTTTTTCACAGTCGTAAATTAGGAACAGCAAATGAAATAAAGACATACACATAAATATCGTTCCGAACATATACATCAAACTACAGACAAAAAATATTGTCCTTTACTGCTTATCTTCGTTTCAAGATGAACTCTGAATTTAAATAAATAGATAAATTTTTGACAAAAAAGCAGTTACGAACTGCGCATGACAATAAACTAATTTACTATCCAGAAGCAAGCAAGGGACCATCCCATCAATTCCGATCAAGGATCCATGGCAGAGGCGGATTTAAAACATCAGCACACTCCTAACAATAAAAATAGTTCGGTACGTGTTATAATATTAACATACTAACAACCAATTTGTATTTAATAAAACAAAGTTATTTCAGACGTTTTTCAGTATTTTGTTTCATGTTATGAAAATATGCATCTCTAAGTCTGACCCTAATTATACATTGTGAAATTTAAACAAATATTTCCCGAATTAAATAGGAGCATACATTTTTATTTTTTTTGTATGTTATTTGTTGCGACGTGCGTCAGGGCAAGGTAGCGTGAAAGTTACATCAAGTTTTCCGTTCTTAAGTAAATCAAATATTAAAGTTAATAGTGATAATTGTATAAAGGAAGCAAGGTTGGAGTAATTTGAAACATAAATAGTATATTTTAGGAGAGCAACTGAACCTAAGTAATCGCTTCCCTTTCAGTTTGAGTGAACTTCGTCACGAATCGCATAGCTTGAGAGAACCTTATTTCCATATCAAGGGCATACAATATCTTCAGTGTATCTTAGACAAGGTTTACAACTTGAGTAAGAGCAAAAAACTGACTTGAAAATCACGATTTGTGTGAAGAGGATAGTGAAACATTTTTTTCTCTCATCTTCAATACCTACTATGAAATCTTCAATTCATTTTATTAAAAAGTCATGATCAAAAAATTATCAACAATTTATCGAAGAATTATGTCACTCTAAAAAGTACATTACGATGAAATTGTTGCTTGAATTTTGAAAATATTCTTATTTCAAATAAAATTATTTGATTTGCTGCCAGCATTAGTTTTATTCCGTTTGTATTATTTACTCGACTTGGTAAATAATATCTCTCTTATAGAACATTTCGCACAGAACGGATATAAAAGGTTTTTAAAGGTTCGTGTCCTGACGAACTTTCCAATTCATTGTTCAAACAGTTGAACAAGCGAGTGAAAAAACTAAATGTGAAGGGTCAACAGAAGTCATCGCTTGGCGTCAAATATGGGAATAAGACGATGCCCTTCAAACATTCGAATGTCTCGTGATAATTGGTTGTCACCAACAGTAGCGCATCTCCAAATACAACACCGAGCGTATTTTCAATTCCCCTACCATCCGTCCGGTCGTATTGATCATCGCATCACAACTGTGAACGTGGGTTCCGTTTCACGGAGATTATTTCAATCACTTTTAACGGAGCTGCAAAGTCTTTCCTATAACTTGCGTTATTATTTCACTGGAAAGTGTGGTGAGCATAAATAATAACTGCGCATTATGAGTTCTCTATCTCGTAATTGACTATAGTACCATTTTATATTTGAATCATTGATATATCAATAGGAGAGTACATTATAAATATATTCGCCTACGAATGTATTTTACCAAAAATGCCAACGAAGCCGAAGTCACAAAGAAACACAAAAAAAGACTATTAAATCAAGTGGGTTCATTACTTTCTTGTGCTGGATTTGATTAATTTATTTAAGAAATTGATTCTGAAGTATTCTTTTCACAATACATCTAAAACAAACAAAAAGAACTTACATTTTAACATACTCAATAATTACTTGAAGAAAAAAAATTTTGTTCGTCTCATGTCTCATTCATTGTATTATACTCACTATACTATGAATCATGTCTTTTCCAGAGCAAAACAATTATTTACACACATTTAAACCACTCCTTTCAGAAGTACATAAAACAAGATACACGAATTTAAATTGCACTTGCCCTTGAGTCTCAGAACGTAGATTGGAAAATTTCTGAATTGATTCAGAATTCAGTACATGCATTTGAAAATTTTGATTTAACTTCTTACGCCCTTGATTTAATTGATTCATTTGAAGAACACATTAAAAAAAACATGTGAACAGTTTTTGTTAGAACAAAATTCAAAATGCATAGTAATCAGAATAACTTTATGCAACTAATTCTTTCCCAAAATCTAATACACATTGTTTACAAAAAAAATTAATCCTGAAACAACCTGAACAATATGGATTATAAATCACATTTTACACAGCATTCTTATGACTAACATACAATTTTATATAAAATCTACTCCTTCTTGCTTCTTATGCAAACATTCTTTTTAAATAGTGAAAAAATATTGTTCATCTCTTCCAAAATAATATTTTTCTCCAAATAGTATTAATCATGTCTTTTACAGAGCGAAACAATTATTTACACACGTTAAAATCACTCCTTTCAGAAATATATGAAACACGATACACGAAATTAAATTGCACTTTCCCTTGAGTCTCATAACAGTTCGGAAAAATTATAAATTGATTCGGAATTCAGTTTTCATTTAAATTGCAGCGAACATTTTTTATCTCTTCACTTGAAACATCTTTTACTTCGAGTCCTATGTTGCAAGAGGTTACTCCCCCCCCCCCTCCANNNNCCGAGGCTCGATTCAGCTGTTCGCGTCGCCTTGATCCTCTTTAAATATTTAACGAAAACTTATTTTGCCTTAGTAGCGGTCGCGCTGCATCAACTCAGAATTTTTTGTCAAGTTTTCCTCCCAATGAATGACCAAGGACGCCGACTATTGCTCACTGCTGCCCGCCTTAGCAAAGTATCTCGTCCAAAATTGCCATCGGATCATTGCAGGGTTTCTCTCAGATGCCCCTCACACGTGCTACGCTGTCGGTTGTAAGTTGATCTGTTCTATCACAAAACGTCTCTCAAAATGTCCTCTTCGTCACTCGTTCGCATAGTACCCGAGAAGCCCTCCTCTTTTTTCAGCTTTTTCCATTCCTACTTCCTCCTCTCTCCCTCTCTTCTTTTTCAGCAGAGAAATTGTCCATGAGTTTGATTCAATGCTTTGGCCAATCACGGTGCCCTATCCTCTCTCTCGCTCGGCTAACCGGCCGCGGCGCACAGTACATTTTCTCGACTCGCAAATAGTGTCAGAAAATAAATAAATAAATAGTTCACGGCCTCACTTCCCTAATTTTTACGCATAGACTCTGCTTAAATAAAGGTGCTGCACTGCTCAGTAGGTATCATTAATGATCAAAACGTGAAACTATTCATAATTGACACTACTGCTTTGACAAAGATATTGCCATATTATTTATCCTGAATAATATTAACTGCGAGCTGTTCGTTAAACACTGGATAAAGCACAAATTAAATATATGATTATAAGTCAAAAGTTTTCTTTATTAGCAGAGTGTCCCCACTCAATGTGATTTTTAAGTAAGATTACGTGTGATCTACGCCAGTATTTAAATTGTTGCGTCATCAGAAGGGCATTACGAATTACGAAATTCCTACTGAAAAATAAATTTAGCGTTTTCATCATTAAAAATCACATGCAGATTGAAATCTACACGCCTTCTGCCTATTCCATGCCGCACGTGAAGGTTCATTTCACATTTCCGAAAGTTAATATCCATGAAAAAGGAATATATTAGCTGTGTATTCTGCGATCAATATGACCTCTAAACCAGCGAGTTTCTGAACAATACGTCTCATTTTCTGAATTTTTAAAAAGTTTTGTTGAGTTCTTGTCTTCTCCGTATCTTGTTACTTTCTTAGTTAAATAGTACATATTTGTAGTTATTTATTTTATTATTGGCATTACATCATGATGTAGAACGTATTGTATTTTATTTTATTGTACTCGTATGGCTTGCCGACCATGCCATGCACGGATGTTACCCGTCGTCAGCGCAAAGTCATCGCAGAATAAATTAACGTGCTTAATTACAAAAATAATTACGAACATAATCTCTCTGATTTTGTATGTAAGTGATTAGTAGATGACCAAATTTGTAGAGAAAATTCTAAGTACCCCACATTTATTGAGACTCGGCACGGATTTTAGAGAACAGTAACAGTAGGTTACACAAAATATGTTCATCTGTTATTTGTTGGGGAACAAATGTTCCAGTTAAGACTATAATGGCCTTTTTAACGCAACCTAGAATGAACCAGATTCTCGATTACGAACAGTATACCCATCTTGAAAACCAACGACGTAGACTTATATAATTAAAAGCCAAAGCATCAATGTAAAATGAATTCTGGAGGTGAAGAAAAGATATATATATATATATA
>NNCF01126268.1:1571080-1584978 GCA_002313205.1 Laupala kohalensis
TATATATATATATATATATATATATATATATATATATATATATATATATATATATAGATAGATAGATAGATAGATAGATAGATGATAGAGTAATTGTCTCTTCTGGAACAGGGGGTTTACACATTTTAGAGTTTCTTACACTCCCTCTTCATCTATGGGAACACTGGTTCAAACGTCGAAATATCTGTATTAATAAGAAGTACAAGTGTAAAATAATTATTTTTTCCTGAATTCATATTAATAAAATTGTTTTTAAAAAAGGATTTCAGTTCTACACAAAAAGGAAGAATCTATTGGCGTGTAAAAAATGATTAATGCTATAAAGTTCACTATACATGCCGTCAATTTAAAATTAACTAAGAATAACTTACATAAAAGTTCAACAGAATACACAAATGTTAAAGGAAAGTTTACATACGTTATCAAAGACTTATCTGAAAAAGTTTCACTACAGTTACATAAATAATATTCAAGAAATTGAGTCATTTTTCTGTTTTCTTGGGATTTGTGGTAGCTCCTGATAATCATTTTCAGTGAAATGAAATTCATTGAAGCAAATTGTTAATATCTGTAACGTCGGCGCCAAGACGTTCCACCAATTTGTGAAACATCTGCATTTATCTGCATTAACCAAGCCGGATGCTGTTAAGAAGCTTTCAATAAGTACGACGAACTTGGGACCCACCCTAAGCCTCTTCAGTTATTAAGGTATTGTTTGAAAGGACACCTTTCACTTTTAAGGAAGGTACAAGTGTATTCGGAGAATGTGACCTGCGACGTTGACCCAGCGATGTTCACTGGAATTTAGGTATACCTAAAGAAAAGAAGAATTCTACGAAGTAATGAATGAAGTACGTTGCCGAATATAGAACGCTCTGAAAAAGGTGCGTGCGAGCGCCTAGGTGACGCCCATGGCGGTTCGTCCTCTACGGCGCAGTCTCTGCGTTCCTAGAAGCCAAAGGGGTGACCCAAAAGGAGTGTTTGCAAGGTGGTGGCGAAAGCGTGGTTATTTGCTGATCACGTGACTTCTTGTACTGTATATATTGGGAGGAGTTAAGATCCTCAGAGACTTTACGTGGGAGTAGAGTTCGCCTGCACTGAGATGTGACGGGGCTCGACTAGGTCGTAGAGACCAGATGTTCGTTAGGCTGCTGCGGTAGTCTTGATGAAGTCATTACTAGTTGCGAGTGTCATAACTTGTATCAGTTAGTTGTTGGGGAAAACAACTTATAATTTTGAAGTTTCAGATAACCTGAGGGTTTTACTATTTAGTTGTCTTCAACTAAATTTAACCAAGTGTAATTAATGCTTCCCGATAGCATGACTTGTGTAATAACAGATTATTAGATGTATTAATGATTTTGGGAGTTTGTCTCTGTTGTAAATTAAGATTTCTAGTTAATTTGTATTAAATCATTATTTATTGTTATTTCATGTGTGTTTGATTGCTCGGGAAACCGAGCTGGTGTCAGCGAAGAAAACTGCCATAGGGATTGTGGTATTTATATGGATCCCGCTTCTACCAAAAAATACTAACATCGCATCAGGGCTTGAGGTGTGATGTTACAATATCCTTTATATTAATATGAATTCACCTTTTTTTATCTATCTGCGAAACTCGCATTGGTACAGTAACAATTCTAGTTCAATTATGCATCAATATATCTTAAATAACTGTTAATCGCACATGACATATTCAGATAATCGGATCAATATTTCTCAGAAAATAAATCGAATACTACTATGGACAATCGGGGAACTACAGCAATCTTATGAAAAGAAAGAATGTGACAAAATAGCAAATATATCGTGACCCGATCGTACCATTTCATAAACAGCGTTACGTGACCTTACTTTCACAAATAATTAATAACGAACGCAATCTCAAACAGCCCCTTTCCAATCGCTACTCGTTCGTCTCGCGATATTTTTTGCCGAGTCTCATCGCTTGGGATAGCTTTGCGGTCGGGGCGATGGGGCGATCGGGTCGCCTCACGAACCGCAGTCGCTCCCTCGCCCTCGTTCTGCGCCCCAATTACTCGAGGGAAACGGGACGGGAGCGTCTCGCCGAGCCACTGCCGCCGGCGCTGTTGTGGGAGACTCGGAATGGATACGGGCAACTTCGACGCCCACTGTTGGCAAGGAAGGCATCGGAGCTATAGGAGGGTGGCACAAGGTGGAGTTGTTCGTTCCGAGGCTACGCTTCACCGCCTGGCAATCCCTTTGCTGTGAGCGCACTGGGCGTCGTTGCCAAAGGACAGTGTGAACATTCTGCAGCCTCCGCCACACGATATCCCGCTGACAAGACAATTGAGAGACAACAATAATTTGTGCGTCTCATTCGCCATCCATTATGCAGCTACGTACAATTTATTACTATCGCAATCTACCTTCTTAGCATTCAATTAAAACTGTTTCCATTAAATTTTCTTAAATTAATACCTGCATTTTGAAAATACTCTTAAGAAGGACATTCAAAATAAATACAAACCTACTCTAATCTTCACCTAAACAGACCTTATTTAATATCGAATCATTTCGTCAGTTTCGTAGTAATAATAAGAAGAAGAAAAAGAAGGAGGAGGAGGAAGAGAAAAAGAAGAAACTTAACCGTCAAAACAGCAGTTGCAAACTACTTATAACAACGTAAGAGGTATAAACTAAGTTACTCTCCGGAAACAAGCAAGGGACCATCCCATCAATTCCGATCAAGGGTCGAAAGGAAGTGGCGGTTTTTATATTTATAAAAGAGTTAATATATCAACATTATTTAACAAAAACAGATTTAATTCCACTGTTCATGTCCACAACAGTAGACAGGCCAGAAATATCCATCAACCACAGATAACATCCACTCCTAGACAAAAAAGCGCTCATAATGCAGGTATACAGCTATATAATGCATTACCACTAAACCTTAAAAACATCAAAACACTGAACCCATTCAAAATAAAACTCAAACTATTCTTACAACAGAAACTCTACTACAGTATACAAGAATTCCTCAATGACAATATCTAATGTATGACATACAATCTGTTGCAGGTAACCATTAGAACAAAGGTGCAGAAGGTGACCCATGATGCAGGAAAACATATAACGACATTAAAGTGCACTGATTTAGCGTCAATATAGACCTTGACATAAATTAATAAAATAAAAGTAAAATAACAGATTTCCTACCATAGATATCTAATAACCCTAGCCTAAATAAATATTAATATTCTCTAATAGTAGAAAATAATTGTATTTTATGTTAACTATGACTCGCCATACATCATTGTTATGATCTATATGGTTCAATAAAATATTATATTATTATTATATTATTCTATACGCGGGCGTTCTAAAAAAAATGAGGATATAACTGCGGGAGGGGCTAAAGTAAACAATAGAAAGTTTCTTATGTATTGTAAAAGTAAAGAATTGATAAATTTATATGTCAATTGATAGAAGAGGAACTCCAAAAGAAAAGAAAAGGGTTTTAAGCTTTGGGAAATTACAATCTTAGCACAATATTAAACTACTGCGTCCACCTAGCTTCTTCCCAATTCGCAACTTGTCCAGAATTTCTCACCAATTTCCCAAATGTTAATAACAAGTAATAACAAAAACAAAGGGAAATGAAAATAAGAAAACATTTTCTTCTTTCTAGACATTCCGTTCCAAGGAGCTTTCCATAATTCCAGTATTATAGTGAAGTTACGTGTTCATTACTTCCATCGCTCATTGTTAGATATATCGCGACCTATTTAATTTCTCTTAATAAATGTGTAATGTACACGAGACAATAAAACTCAATTTCATAAATTTAAACACCATATAAGTAATAAAAGAATGTTTATAACTACAAGAGAGAAATTTTCGAAGAAAGGCGTACAAGATAAGACGTGTAGGTCACGTTAGTTGGTCATAATAGAAAAAAAAGAACTATGTGGGTTATTCATTTTATTTCATAAGGAATAAATGAAAAGTCATGAAAATAATTATTTTTGTATTCAATATCTCGTGCACAAGAAATAGGCGTCATTGTGCTTTTCTATAACTGCGGAAGAGGGAGAAAAAAATTAAAAACATAAACTAACGATTGTCTCGCGAGAAACTATGAATTCTGTGTTTCATAAAAATATAAAATAACTGTGTAGTATTAATTAGAGATGATACGATTCCTAATTTTTCGGTTTCTTGATTTCAGGTTCGATTCCAAACAAAAAAAGCTTTATTAACCATCAGCACTTCCTATATTTAACTTTGTTGAACTAATGTTCGCTTCATACTCTTATTTTTTAACCCCATACTAGTTTTGAGACTAACGTATCAAAATATTTTAATGTAAGCAAAATTTAAAAAAAAAGTTTCTTTATTGTATTATTTCCAATTAGAGAACTTTTTGAGATCACAACGCTCAACTTCGTAAGTGTTAAATCTCTTAGTGACTGCCGAATGGAATCGACAAGCTCAACCTGTATTGATTCGTAAATCGCATAAATTTTTATGCAATTTCCATTTTTCAATTTTTTAATGTAATCTAGAACTGGAAACGACCTATCTCTAGTATTATATATGTATCTCGTTTCGGCCGGCTACGGACCACGAATGACGAGTGCTAATAAGGTTCAGTTTTTGTGTGAGTTTACTCACTAGACACATCGTGAGTTTTACCAAGATAGGAGGAACAGCGTCTAGATATGATCCAGATTGCTGTATCCGAGTATTACAACTCCGGTTGTTTGTCGCAAAGGCCATCTCTAGTATTAATGAAATATATTTATGTTATATTATAAAAACTAACCTTTGTCGTAGTGTAAGATTTGATTCTCGCATGCTGCGTAAGTGATTAACCCCTCTCTTCACTCATAATACCTCATCACGTGCTAATAGTTTTGTTTAGTAGACTCATTCTTTTGGAATCTAACAACCCGGAAATGTCTTAGTAAGCTAATATCGATAAGTGGGGCATGCATTTGTAGATTATAAAATGTTGTCATAGATTGACACGGAATAAATACCAGTTACTCTTCCAAGGTCATGTACTGTAAGATTTGATTAATCTTAAATAAATAATTACAGGTAATTAATTATTTTCTGTTCAAAATATATTATAAGCGAACGGTTGCCGCGACCATGGGCGGTGACGACAAAGGAAGAGAGAAAAAGTTTTCGACCGTTGCGACGAGTTCACTCATTTCAATAACAAATTCAAGTAGAAGCCATTGAAATGTATTTGTCTTGTGGAAAATAACACACGGTTCATAGGAAGAGAGCAACGGAAATTCGCACATCTTTAGAAGGGAAAGAAGGTTGCGTCAGTGCGAGTCGAGACTTGCTGTGACCCAGAGTATAAAAAAGTTTATGATTTTAAAGAAATACAAAAAGCGTGGGAGTGTAAGGGTGTGCGCAGCGACCAGTGTTGGGTCCTTGCCACCAGATGTTCTAGGATAGAAAATTTAAAGGGCGGACGACGTAAACAAACCTTACGTCTTCGAGGATAAATGCCGCTTCGTGCAAACCACTGTAAGATGATGGTTGATGAAAGCGTCGTTGAGAACCAGAAACTTCGAAATGCAGCTCATGGGTTGGCACTACGCGTACGGAATCAAGTCAAATCTGACCACTGACAAGTAACGTCGCGAAGTGGGGATTTCAACTTTGGAAGAATCAGTCATGTGACTGTTCAAAATTTCAGATCGTGGGCGGACATGGTAGGTGACGTAGTGGGAGAAAACCCATTTAAGGAACAGCAAAATCAAAATCGAGATCATAGAGCATTTTTCGTCAGATCATCTTCTAGCAGCTTTCGTTCGAGATTCACGTTCTAGCAGAGAGAGCAATTTTTGTTCTTGCTTCTAGTTAGAAGCTCACTTTGCTGTTGTTCGCTCAGATGCTGAGTTTAGTTAGTCTTTCGAAGATCTTTCGGTGACAGACAGTCACTCGATAATCTTTTTTTACTGAACTTTGAGACGGAGGATGTACTAACGCTGATCATTGTGTTGTAACAACAACATTGTTAGACATCCCGTCTGAGTTGACATAGAGGATTCATGATCTCTTCATTCGGTCCGAATGCACCGCGGTCGTTCGGTATTTCGTACGGAGGATCCCGGAAACTACAAGGAAGCCATTTCGAGGAACGGGCCTGTTTTCCTGGGAGTGATGACATCACCTGTTAGAGCGAAAACCCGAACCGCAGAGGACCTGCTGTTTTGCCGTCTGGGAGTCGGCTCTTCACTCGCCACATCGTCAGATCGATTTGTTAACTTATAAGGTATCACGTAAAGTTGGTTGCATCCAACTGTTGATGATAGGCGCAGTGGCGAGAAGACAAGTGAATTGGTGATTAACGATGAAAGCCCAAGCATTGAACTCTTGAACTCTATTCTAACTGACAACTATGGGTAGTAATGGTTAAAGAGCTAATTAATTCTGATGGTATGGTAATGTTTTATAGCAAAGGGTTTCTTTTGTAGTTTTTGTTCTTGATAAGAGAAATTGTATTAAATTCAGTGAATAATGTGTGTCTTTTTGGGGGATGTAAAAGTGTATAACGTTGGTTGTTTTGTGATTAAAATTAATGAGTTAATTTTTTATAACGCGTTTTCCTTTGTAAGAAACCCCAGTATGTGTTCTTCCTTTAATAAAAAAAGGCACGAATCCAGATTTAAAAAATGACTAGCCGTGGGGACTGAGATTTTGGGGGGTAAATGAGTGCGAGCCATTACTCGAATATTATTTTTATTCTATCTAAATTTAGATTTTGTTACAAGTTGGCTTACCAAATGGGGCTCACTCAGGAATTATCTTTTTCTCTTTTTTTACAACGTGAGGCTTAGATTTCATTTTGTTACAGTACCCACTCTTTCTTACCATTATAGTACCCTTGAGTCAACTCTCTCTCTCTCTTTCTCGCGCCAAGAAACATTACTATTAAAATGCACCTCATTTTCCTCATATGTGTATTTTCCATTTTCAACATTTGAAATATCCCTCACCCGCTTTCATCTCTTGAGCGCATTCCTCTACACCCTATTTTCATTTCTTCTACAGTTTCTTTATCCAAGGCTTGAACAATCGACTCTCGTAGTAAGTTTTTCAATTTTCTTTGGTTTTTTGTTTTAATTGGCATCGGTCCAGCAATATAAACAGGCTATCTTCATTGATTTCTCTTACACAAAATAAAACTTGCTTGTTCAACGCTCTACGGGCAAAAACAGCTCTTCCTTACTTTGTAAAATGCACACTCTCCGTTTTATTTTCTGCAAAGTTTGCGATGGATTCTGTTGTAAGAAGCTCAGAGTTATGAGATGAAGTGGTTGACGTATTAATGTACACATGAAATGTATTGGTTGGTAGTTGTAGCTAGTGGCCACAAGGAAGTCTTCGGTCAAATTTCCTGAAGTATTTTAGTGGAGTTTCTATAAAATTTCACCTCGATGAGACGAAGAGTCTGATCAGACGAAATGTGGGAGATTTCACTGGAAATTCTTAATGGCAAATTGTAGGGTAGTCAAGCTTGTTTTCTTTGACAAATAAACACATTCTAATGCTAAGAAGTATAAAATAATATAAGCGTAAAAATCATTTTAAAACAAGCTTTTTTATAAAAAGAAACTGTACTAAAACGTGAAAAATAATTTTCAGCTCGAGACGTCCAGCGTCGTAAGTGCTACTACAACATTGAAATTTCTGAAAAAAGCCTCAAGTTTTTAAAATTTGTATTTCATATTTTAAAAACATCTACGAATGTGTATCTTCTAAGTACTTGCACCTATGATGAGGGATTTTGTTCTATAATTTTTTTAAATTTTATTGAAAATTGTTTGATACTTTTTAGTACAGTTCTTTGTTATATAAAAGCTTCATTTTAAAAACATTTTACGTTTATTTTATTTTATTTAAGCTTTGATTGTTTTAAAATATATTACTGTACATCATATTTTCTTCGAAACAAAACGAATAGAGTCATTTTATATCACCAATTTAAACGTTAGAACTAATGTACATAATGTGTCGTAAGAATATTCATAAACACTGTCGAAAATAATATCCAGTAATGGTTGAAATTATGATCATCATTTAATGCTCTTAATAATCTAATGCTAATGTACTAGCTGTCTGTGGAGAAATGTACTGCATTTGCGAATTAATTACAATACTTAAGGTAGTTCTAGGGCGTATTGTCAGTCAAACCATTGACAAGTCTAATTATACTTTTTGGTGAAAGTTAAATTACTTTATATGTTATTTTTATGTATCTAGTAACTGCAATCTAATTATAGTAACTTTTAACTGCAATCTAATTCTCAACAAAAAAGTTATAAATAAAGCCTCGCTTTACTCTGTTCCCAGGCAGCGTTGCCTGCTATTCGTCTGTATGCCTATGACGTAATAGAAATGGCGGACAGGGCAAAGATATCGCATCCGAATCACGATGACATGAATAAAAATATATTCTTATTTAAACACGTTATTAGATATTTCGTTATTAGACAATAGTTAAAATATCTAATAATGTATTGCATCCAAATATTAAATAGTATATAAGTTACTTAAATGCCCGGTAAGGTGAGTTTTAAAAGTAAAAAAAATATATTTTTGAATCCGTTTACACAATTTTAAAAGTTAAAAAAGTTTAATCTGTGAAACTCCACTTGTGTCACTGCATCTGCATGCATTGGCTAACTGCTACTAGCCTAACCACAAACATTCTCTCCCGAATGATAAATATTCTTTTAGAAGGTGAACACAGGATAAAATAGTTAAAGTTTGATAATCCGTTTTTCACATGGTTCTTCTAAGTTATTTTCTCTAGCGAAAACTAGAGTAACAACATGTATTCCGAAATTCAGTCAATGTTTAAAGAAAAGAACTCTGGTGACTCCTGGCACCAAAAGGGGTTTCAGTGAAAGTTACACGTCCAGATCGAGCGGTCGTACTGTATCTTAAGTTAAGCTTTTAGTCATGCATGTCATATCTTCAGTTCCCACTATATGATTTTGTTTATTTGTTCCTTCCCTTATTTAAGTTTAAAATCTCTTTTTTAGTGCAATAATTAACAATGTTACTTTTTTGCATACTGTTCTAATAGGTACATAACAATTATTCTAACTTCTCTCTTAAAATTACGAACATATGTATGAATCGCATTCTTCACTAACCTTTTTAAAACAATGTTTTGTGTTGCTTCACTCTAAATGACATTCTATTCGTTATTATTCGGAATATTATTTTAACCTCGATTACATAGTTTTGTTTCTATAGTTTGCTATGTGTGCCTCCAACAATTTCTTTTTTCCTTCTCACAATATATTTACCAAAGCTCTTTTCAGTTAACACAGCATTACGTACAGCAACTTTGGGAAATTACGAAATAAAATGACAAAAAATAACGACTATGTAAGTAAACTTTTTGGTATTAATTATGTCAGAAAAAGTATACTACAATTTCGTTTTAGTCAGTCTCAGTTTACAAAGTTGGAAAAACCGAACTTTTATTCGTGGACCACTTTTTGCGTGAGAACAATCAGTCACAAACATTTTGTGAGAGATAAAGACAATGGAGTGGTAAAATAACAAAGGGGGACTCCATCTTCATGAATACAATGATTCTGAGAAACGTGGTGAAGAAAAACGCAAAAACCTCCTCTGTGGGAGCTGTTAAGCACACGCTGTCTACAAGAGGGAAAATGCCGAGAGAAAAATTGCTCCTCTGTTCCGGATGCTGCGAGAGATGATTTGACGTATTGGCTGCGGCAGTGCAACTGACAGTAAAATGAAGAAAAACGTCCACAGAAATGAAATCTTTTAAGTTTTTCCGTAAGGCGATTGTTTTTCGAATTCGTTAAATAAAACAGATTGAAAAAACGTGGAACTACAATGTCCAATACAAAATATTATTTATTTACACATTTCCTTTCATATTTTGCCGGATTATTTTATCCAAGTAATTTCAAGTATAATTAAAATTACGATTTATGGATCACAAATTCATGTACAAACACTAATATATATTGCATTTTTATTATCTAAAAGAATAATCAACTAATTCTAAATATCATTTTAATATATGATGCGTATTAGAGTAAGTTGATATTATACACGTCAATACTCATTTGAATATCCTATATAACATTTTACTTTTCATTCAAAAGTACATTTTAGTTGATGTGGAGAGAAAAATAATTTCTTGCTTACCCAATTTTGTTTTTGAATTCATATGTTAAGTCACTTAAGCCCTATCGTCAATTTATAATTCCAAGCGAAAAATGAAAAAGAAACGTATCACAATGAACATGTCTTCTCAGCCAAAACATTGTTACTTAGTTTCCATAAGTATCAGAATTGATCAGCATATTTTAACTCTACAGGAGTTATTATAGCTGCAACAAAAGATGTACTACAGGAGTAAACGATTGTCTCACCAAGATAACACAACATCAAGGGTTTGGCTCATACACAAATTACATTTTACAAAAATTATTAGTTATCTCAATTCTTGGTTGTTCCTCCTTTGCTTTCCTTCCGACGAAGTAACTTCTGAATAACTTGCTCATCACAAGATTAACTCTCGGGGGTACATTTTCTGAGGCGCTGTCTTGTCGAAGTCAATTAATGGAAAATTGAACTCACAGAAGAAGGCATGAGAAAAAGCTAATTTACACTCAGCTTTTGTAATTTCGTTTTGCAAACTTGGAATTAATGGCAAATCAAATAAAAACAGTATTCACATCGAAGTAAGAGCAGTCGTTAGGCTGCATTTAGCGAACCTGGTGTTTCTTCTTGGCTCCAATGGATGGAACATATCCATTTGAAACATTGGTTTTTTTAACAAAGAAGTTTATATTTACCCTGATCGCTTGAAAAAATGATAAAATAAGAAAATTCAAGATGAACCTTCATAACGAAATTTATATCACATGAAATTTCTCGTTATTGTTCGATATTGATAATAGGCTGATTTTAATGTGATCTTAGTACCAGAGAATTATAATGAAGTGAATTACTTTTATGTGGTTCAGTTTCATCGTTTATAAAATCATTTAATATCTTTTCATCAAAAATTAAATATTGGGTATACCTTAGAAAAACTTAGTTAAATAAATAATTAACAACGTACGACCTTTTATGGTCGAATAATATTTATATTTTATATGAATACAATATTCGTTCATAAAAGGTCGTAAGTTTTAATTATTCATTTAATTAGATTATATAATGGACGTTAATAGTAGTAGAATTAGAAAAACTTACTTTGAATAAAATGTTCTTAAATGTTTAGGCGCATATGTGCATTTAAATGAAGCCGGAGAACGAGGGAGGTTTAAAACAATTTTCACATAAAATAGACCAGGATACAAGACTAATATAACGCAAAAAATCTGCAGTTTCAACTAAGGTATTTGCAGAACTCCAATTCAATTAAATGAAGTATTAATTTATCATTTTAATAGCGTCATATGATTTAGCATTCTATCATCGTAATCCGAGTTAAGGCTCTTAATTTCTCTCCACATGTTCTCCTCAAATGATGCAAGAAATTTGCTTAGGGCGCGCAGCCAGCGAAGTGAATGTGAAACTAACGACTGCATTCATTTCTCGACATATTCCGCGATTTCCTGTTGGGCAAGTTGCCCAAGTCCGTCTCGCCACAATGCGAATTGTGTACTTCGCCACTCATTTGGATACACTCGTGAAAGGGAGGATTTTCTCAATTGGACAGGTTTAGAAAATGAACCACTCATATTTCTCTTCTTTATTTTCACTTGTCAACACAGACATTTTAATGTGATCTAATCTACTACAATTAACGTCCATTATATAAACTAATTAAATAAATAATTAAAAACTTACGATCTTTTATGGACAAATAATATTTATATTTTCTGTGAAGAGTTCACTATTCCGACTTGAACCTGACGACGACTAAAACCCAAGTCGAAACATAGAGAGCTCTTCACAGAAAATATAAATATTATTTGTCCATAAAAGGTCGTAAGTTTTTAATTATTTATTTAATTTGATCTAATCTACATTTAGCAACCCCTGGATTTCCTAGAAAATGAAGATCTCTTGGTATATAAATACTAATTGCATTATAATGAGTAAAATGTTTCATGTTTTGACGCTTTCCTAAAAAACTATATGCATCCATTGAGAATGATTGGAATTGGCGTGCTTTTAAAGAAATTATCCTTCTTGAAGCATTACTATCTGAGCACCCGCAACTTATATACAATGAAGTTTGTGCTTCAGAAAACATATTCTTTCTCAAACAGACTTATAGTAAAATCATTATTCAGTAATTGACAAATATTATATTATAACAGGGGTGAGAAAGGGAGTGGCTGAAAAAAAATAATTGCGAAGGATCGAAATGCGTCGGAGTTTGAATAAATGGTTTTCAGAGTTTGAATAAATATCCTACCAATATCATTATGTTCCGGTTCAGATCACGCAGAGTACACGGTGCGGTTTATGAAGGGGTGAAAAGGGGAAGACATTAAATTAATGGAAAATAGTATACAAACGATATTGGTGTGGAATCCGTAGTTTAAGGGGATTGTCAGATGAATTATCATACTCCTGATACCCCTATGTCCAAGGTCAGACCACATAAGCCTATGTCACATTTGCGTCTGCGGAGCGGAGCGGTTTTCCGCCGACCTGTGTTATCTTATGGGCGATGTCACATCTAGCAGGCGCGGAGATCTCCGCTGCCTCCTGCGCGACCTTGTCGCCTACTGAAAGTCACAAGTGTTAATAGACGGGTATATTTGAGAGAAGCGAGGAAGACGGCGGGTAATTTCTTTCACGGTGCTTCCCTTGAATATCATTTTCTTCAATTTCTACGGACTGATTATTAATTATATCGATGTTCATATTAATTATTGAAACACTGAGTTATAATATCACTGAGTATTTGTTCTAATGCTTCCCAATTCTTTATAGAAAACTTTTCGCGACCTTTTCAGTGGAGTTCGTTTTTCTGGAGCTTTCTTATTTTCGTGTTTTACTATTTTTGACTTCTTCGTGTATTCTTCTGTTTGTATTTTATTCTTTTCACATTTTCGTTGAGTTCTACTATTTTTGTGAAGTCATTGTTAAACTTTGTGTCATATTGTGAATTTGCATTATGTTGTGTTTTTGATTGTCCGTGTATTTGAAACGAACTAAACACGACTTCCTAGAAATCCAATAGAATCTTATCGAGTATGGAAGTTTCAAAATATTGGGAAAATTTGTCTGTACAGTTCGCTTTTAATTATCAAAATTATATATTAACATTTTTTGAACATAGATGAAAGATTGTCCTACAGTTGGCATTATTTAAAGCGTAAATTAAAAATTTATATTACTACTTAAAATTAACTGGTTTTTTTAATTATTGAGTCAATCATGTTAAGTATTTTATTTTAAGTGTGCATGGTAGTTATCAATCAATAATTATTGATAATTTACATGGCAAGAGTACATTTTAAAAGGGAATTATAATTGAATTAAATAATTTTGTAAGTATTCTTTTTTTTTGTGTGTGTGTTGGGCTTTACGGCTCGTCGACATCGAGGTCATTAGAACCCTAAAATTCTGTACAGGTAAGGAAAATGCAGTTACGCACTAAGGAGAGCCAACACGACTCTCCCCGCGTGTGGGACTCGTCGAATTACTCAACCATACCCAATAAAAACCCTCCTGAATTACAATATATCAAAACATATCCCAAATCATATATCAAAAACATTACAACGAGGAAAATGAAAGATAATCTAGCCCTCGCAACCTACTAGCGTCGGGATCGAAAAGAACAAGAGGTGACCAAGGAAGGTCAGGAAAGAGAAAGGAAGGAACCTTGCACAAGTAAGTGGAAGTAATACCAGACTCAGCTCGGGGCCCCGTGTTTGCCA